>CAEGAF010007165.1:0-13621 GCA_903067075.1 Micropoecilia bifurca
TGTCTCACCCTCTTGCTTGAGGGTGTCAATAATGGCCTTCTGGACAGTAGTCAGGTCAGCAGTCTTACCCATGATTGCGGTTTTGAGTAATGAATCAGGCTGGGAGTTTTTAAAAAGTCTCAGGAATCTTTTGCAGATGTTTAGAGTTACTTCGTTGATTCAGATGTTGAGGTTAACTGCTTGTTCAGAGAACCTTTTCATGATATGCTAATTTTTTGAGAAGGACCTGTATATAAGGGTGGATCAATAAATTAGCCCCAATTTCCTTTATTAGGAGAGATCAATGATTGACCAATACTTACATAAGAAACTGATATCATCCACTGAGCTTATTTACCTCCACAAAGATTAGAAAACCAACCACTGTCCCCTTTTCAATACTCATGACAGAGGGCTAACTGACAGACTGCCCACCAGGACATGCATGTCTACACAAGTGTACTTAACTCCAGTCACCCCACTCTTGTCAATTTAGCAATTTTTTTGCTACATTTAGCAGGTTTTCAGAAAAAAAAAACAGTGTAGTCCAAAATCAAAATCAGCAGGTTAGGCTTGTTAAACATCGGCCTGAAAAATTGCAATTGGTGCACCTCTTAAATATTTACTTATTTGTGCTGGCCATTTCAAATTCAGTGAGATGCACCTGCAAAGGAGCTCTTAGTTTATTTTGATATTGTCTGTTTGAATCAAAGGGAGTTTTTTTGTTTTTTTAATATGGCTTTCTGTCCAGGGTGGCATAGTTTAGTGAGTGCCACAAGATTGAAAAAAGTTATTTGACATCAAAACTGATCTGAAATGACTGACCCTTAAGTAGGTATCTGATTTCCATCTTAGAAACTGGAGCTTGGTTAAAGAGTTTTTGTGTGCTTTCAAGCAGCTCTGGCTGCCTTTGATAATATACACTGAAATTCGAAATATCTTAGATGTTGACTGAACACTGAGACAGTGATTTAGGGATTTGACCCTGGTGTGTGGACCAGGTAATAAAGTTACCCCTGGTATAGACCATGCCTCCTGTCCAGCCTCTGTTCAGAGCTCAAAGAAAATCAGATTTGACTTATTCTTTTGCCTCTGAAACACATAAACATATTTCTTTCAGCTTAGACCGTCAGTGTTAAATAAAAGTTTTTATTTATGATTGTATATGTCAAGCATGATAAAACATGCACCGTTCCAACAAGTTAAGCCTTGAAATGTAGGCACACACTCACAACTACCACATTGTTCTCCAAGGTTGAAATGTTGTTAAAGTCATGGAGCATCAGCACTGCTCTCACCCACACACCTGACACAAAAATTGATGTGAAAAGGTTTCTAATTAAACAAAGTCAAACACCACAGGCATAAGTTACGGTTTTCAAAGATGCTTCATTTCTTTTAACCTTTTTGAAAAGATGTAGCAACAGTCCCATTTTATGATGGACCTTTTAAGCATATCCAGCAGTTCTGAACTACAGGGGTTATACACTAAGGCAGGAATAATCTGTTGTTTTTCACAGTCAGTAAGGAGATGTTATTATATGTTCTCAGTTCTACATTAACCGTATTAAACTGTTTCATGACAAGTAAGTATGTGGTTGTGTGAGGAAGTGTCCAGACCACGGAGTCAGACTGAACAAACGCTCTTACCTTCTCCAGCTGGTGTCAGGGGGCGGAGACAGGTACACTGAGCCATACGGACAGCTATCAATGTGATTTTTCAGGTCAAGAAACTCATCATCCCATGTAGTTTTATGACTTTTTTGTTAAATGCAAGAAGACAGAATAAAAATGAATATCTGCCTACAAAGCAAATTCAAAAGTGTTAGATTTCCAGTGTAAGTGTTGTATGTTAAAAATACAGTGTTAATTCAACCACATGAGTGTTAGTGAGTGTTAGTTTCCCTAAAGAGTTCACACTTCTTTTTAAAATATTTATTTATTATCCTAATGTTTCTGCTATATTTCTTGTTTGTCCTTCGATGCTGGAAGTCTTCCTCCTTCATGTTGGTGGAAATAACAGCAGCACCAAAGACACTTCACCATCAGTGATCACAAGACCATCCATGGCCTCTTCCAATGAACTTTCAAAGCACACTGCAAAGTACAGTGCAAAGTACCATGAATGAATGAATGACCTTTGTTGTATATTGCTATCAGTGTTTGACGTTTTGAAATAAAAGTGGATTACATACTGCAACTGGTGCTAGTGTTTTTGTACATTCAAGTGACACCTAATGTCTTTTAAAATAAAGTTGGGGATTATTGATGGCCAGTAGTTTCTAGGGGGAAAAAACGTTTTAATTGCTCTAGTGGCTTTTATTTGGTAGTAAATTGACAAAATAAATTGGGTAATGAGAGAAGGGGCAGACCGGGAAGTGAACCCACGACAACCGCATTGAAAACTAGAGCCTCCGTATGTGGGTTGTGCTTAACCACCACAACATACCCTGCCAGTAGTATTTTAAAACTCAGATTTCTATGTCAATATATACTTTACACCGTTCTGTGTTTAACACGTTCATAGTGTTAACTTTTGACAACATACACTAGTGTTGAGTAAATCAACACTGATGTGTGTTTAATTTCAACTACTGTAAATGTTGATTCAACTATATCACAAATAACACTTTCAAAAGTGTAATTTGTCCACCATCCAGAGTGGTCCAATATAGACACTTTCAAAGTGTTGAATTCAACTCTGTAGGAGTTGACTGAACACTTCCAAATTTGCTGTGTATAGTTTACTGATTCGTTCACCAAACTGATTTAATTGCAAGACTTCTTCCGCAACACACTGTAACTATTTATAAAAAATACAAACCTTAAACTGGAGGTGCACCCACCTTCCAATATTATCAGGATACAAAAAGAAAGAATGTGATCTGTATCATTTTTTACTATTAGTTCATTTGGTTCACAGAAAAACAACATACCACTGTAGTTCTTGGACTGATTTTGTATAGCCCCCAAATATGGTTCAACGATGATATAAAATAGGCCTGTCCAGCACAGGTAGTTAATGTAGACGTAGATGTCCAAAGTGTGGCCCGGAGCCAATTTTGGCCCTCTCAATGATTTTGTTTGGCCTCCAATCAGAATTCAAGACTATTATTTGTAGTATTCCTGTTTTATTTCTCTTTATTCTGTCTTGATCCCAATTATGTATCATATACAACCCCCACAACTAAGAAACAGCACCCATTGACCCCCGTCACATTCTTGTTGTGTTGGACATTCTTTCAGGAGATAAAAACAACATTAAAGGAGAATAAATAATAAAAATATTTCCATTACAGTTTAAAAAGGAGGGGCCCTGTTGAAAAACATTTGTACCATTATCAATAACCAATGGAAAAATCTTTATCAGCATTATAGTAATCAAACCCTTCTTTGTTCACTAGCTTTTTGATTTTTTTTTTACCAATTTAAACTCAGAACTCTGGCTAGACCAAATTACTTTTAGTCAGTATTTAATGTTAAGGCATTAATTACCCTGTAGTACTATTTTCACCAATTTCGTGATAACCCATGTAACTTATTGCATGGTTCTATAATGACACTAAAGATTGTTATTACTATTAAAAACATGCAGTTCAAAAGATGACTTTAAACCTAAAAATCCCAGGGGAACGATAACATTGTCTTTAATAATACTTGTTCTTACTGAATTTTTCTGGAATTTTTACTGAATTTTGTCTGAACTGAGCCTCAATGTTGCCGTGTCAGATGTAGCTCTTAGGGTTTTCATTTTGCAGTTTCTCTAATTATATCCTAATTTGACATGAGCCAACTTGCTGAGACAAGCACGTCGCTGGAAACTGCTCACTCTCTTTGAACAGGTAAAAATAAAAGCTTGTTCTGTGCAGAGTCAAAGTACTTATATCCTGAGCTGATATTGCTTTGGCTTTGTAAACAGGTAGCAACAGCTCTCCTCTGGGATCATTGCTGACGTCCGTCCATTAGGCCATAACAGACAGTACCATTTCATCTAGATGTCTGACATAAAAGTAGAACTGATTAAACTTTTTGTCACACTTGCTTGTTGCCAGTTAATCCAGTGTCAGTATTTAAGGTGAAATATGGCTTTCTACTCAGGGTGGCACTTCATTAGGGGGTCATTCACAAGTTCGTAAATTCTTTCTTCTCCTGAAGTTGTGAAGTTCTAACTTCACAACTAATCACGAGTTACTGTCATAAATAATTAAAATATATACCTTTCTGCATGCTACGACAGAAAAAACCATCATGCCTGAAATAGACTTTTCTTGACTTTTAGGGTTTTGGTGCTGAATGCGTTATTATTGCACTTAGCAAGCATTCTCATTGTTATTTATTTACAAGCTTGCACTTGCACTAACATAAGGGCTATTTCTTTTTTAGTATTTGGTGTTTTTTAACTCAAGTTAAAAAATGCCATTATGTAGTTGATACCACTGGAATCAACTACATAATGGCACCTTCAGCTTCTCTCAGCTGAAGGTGGTAAAGGACAAAATATAAACTGAACTGGTCAAACTTTGTGACTATTTCTAAAGCACCAACAAAACACTAGTTGTTGGTTCATCTGTGATTTTATTGTCTAAGCAGAAGATTCTTATATCCACTAATAGAAAATAACATGAAATAATTGTACTTGATTGTTCCCCGAATAAGGAAATTACTGAAATTACCATTATATGTTTTACAACCACATCTATTAAGGTTTCCATCCATTAAGGAATTACTGAACATGTTGACTGTAACTTCCAGTCTCCCAGCACTGACACAGCTGTAAAGGATATTTGGCGTCCATGTTTGTCTATAGAGAGCGGTTTCCGATTGGGTGATGTAATGCGGTTCCGGTCTCGGTAGACTCTGTCCACCAATCCGTGGTGTCGCGTGGATCTATTAGTGTCAAGACCTGAATTCTGAGAGATGATGAAAAGACATTAATTAACAAAACAATAGAATCATTCACTGTGAAAAAATATCCTTCCTATCAAAGAAATGTATGTGTATTAAGTAAGTAGTTACTGTGTAAATAAAGGAAATCCTTCCTTAAACTTTGAAGTCAGCTTTAGCCAAGGTAGGCTGTGTTTGGCCCATGTTCCACAATCTTTGTCAGCAGAAAATAAAGGAAGCGTCTGAGTACAAAATGTCTGTAGAACAGATAATGGAACTCAGAGCAAAATGCCAAATAAACTTTGGAATTAAACTTCAAAAATTCAAAATTAAACTTCAAAAGTGAAGTTTAATTTGAATATACTTCACTTTTAAAAACATGTAAAACAAAAAAATGTAAAACAAAACATTTTGGTGCATAAGTAGAAGACTAGTTATTATTTTTAACTTGTTTAATACTAAAAAACTGCAAAATGTACTCAAAGATTTTCCACAATGGTGGAAAAAAAGCAGAATTTATTGTCACTGGTAATGTTTTCTTTAACTGGTGTGTTTTTGGTGCCACTTTGTGACTGGGGGTATTTTTGTAACTGTGCACACACAGTAAATGTGTTAACCAGAGCGCGGGTCGCACACAGACCTTGACAGAGACTTTTAGGAAGTCTTTTGAATATTTAGTGCAATTCCCTTAGCAAGTTGCAACTTGACCAAACATCCTTTGGTTTCATCAAAAATCTTGTGACTGAAAATACAACCACTCTGTCTAGCAGAATTTGTAGAGCTAATCAGTTTTGTTGTTGCTGTTGTTGTTTCTTAAGAATCATCCAATATGTTTCAGAGCATGGCTAAGAAATGCTTTCTCCACAAACTGAAAGCCCCACATACTTGGGCGTGCTTCACTACACAGAGATTAGTGTTTATCATTGTAGGTGGACTCAGAACCTACAAAAAGGAAACATCCACACAAAGGAAAGTTTTTATGGGCTTGTATGCATACTCAGTTTCGCACAATAATCTGCTCCACAGGAAACAGCTTATCAAACTTGCTAATATCCTTTTCCTTAGCAAGTTGCAGGAAATGAAAGACAAATATTGACAACCTCTAACCTCCATCTTGTATTCTATGTTAGCAGTTCATCCAGAGCTATGTAGTCTGTAGGACTATAACACTAAGGTCTCACCTGAAAAGGCACATCAGCAGTGCAGGTTCCAACCTGATTCACATTTGGCAAAGACCCTCCGTAGTACTGGCCACGGCTCGATCCCATCTGTAAATACTTTGTGTCCTGCAGCTGGAGCTGCAAACAGAACATCAGGCCACTAAGAAAATCCTCATACAAACCCAATGCATTCATGTGATTTTGCATGAAGTACCCCAGAATAAAGACTTTATTCCTAAAATAGTCAATACTGGTTAGAAACAACTTAAAAACTTATTGTTGAGAAGAAAATAATGAACCCTTTGGACTTATAGTGGTTTTGTATTAATCGCTTCATAATATAAATATATCTTTCATTGCAATTGCAGCTGCAACAAACAGCTCAGACTCAGAAAGCGTCTCCGACAGGGAAAACATTTCCAGTCTCTGAAAACTCCTTTTCCAGCTGCAGGTTTTTTGGGCAAGGCCTTGTTTAAAAAATGGCATCATAAATAAAACTGATTATTACTATTAAATAAAAACTGGTAAAGTATTTTTGCGTGGGGATCACAGCAAAGAAAGACCCCAGATAATGATTAGTTGATGCAGCTACTTTCAAAAATGAATTATTATTTTCATCTCAACAACTACAGGCTTTATTTTACCTCTTTACCCTCTCAAACTTTTAATGCTGCATTAAACAACTGGTGTCACAAAATATTAAAAAATAGTGTAGACTTATAAGCATCTGAACCCAGGGTTAGTTTCTCTGTGTTTGAACATGTACAGTACTCTGTGGTCAGGGTGATGGGAGAGATGATCACAGTTGCCATTTAAAAGTGAAAGTGGATGTGAAAGAAACTTTGCTGGAGATGTCTTTTTACTGTTTCATGAAATATACATTTATTCCAATGTTTTCCTGACAAGTCCAGGGATAAAAGTAAGATGGTACGGCAGGGTACTGTGTACTGTGTACCCTTGCATACCCAGGTAGTTGTCATGGTAATGGGTGTGTTTAAATGACAGAGTAAAAAGGTGCGAGTGGTTTAGAGTTGATCACCTGTTCAGGTTGTTTTCCCTTTGTTTACCTTTGCTGTGGCTCATCACTGCCACTGTAGTTTCTGAACATTCAATAAACGAAAAACTTGGACTAATTACCTCGTTCTTTGCAACTATACGTCATTTACAACAAACATCAAACAGAGTAAATATGTTTCATTAATTATTTAACAAACATATGGCTTCTACCGCGATAATTATGTGAAATTAAATTGTCTAATATTTAAAAAAATTGTTTATTGCTCTCTGGCATCTTGCTTTGAGTCTGAAAGGTTTTTTCTTTATCAAACTTTTTTTTGCCTCTTATACAGTGGAAATATTGATGTTGATGAGACTTTATCAACAACAATAACCTTTTTCAACCTTTATAGCTCCATTGTTGAAAATGTGAATGTCATTTGTGAATGTTAGAGCCTCATTTTCAAAAAATGACAAATGACAGTCAAATAAAATCCAGTCTAACATCTGGTTTGAGGTGATTCCTCTGGAACCTGTTGGAGGAAAAATATCCCAACTTCAGACGATGTGCTTTAACTTAACAGACTCTGTGGTTCCTCCTGTCAGTGTGAGAGTCAGGATGAGGAGGCGCCATGTTAGGAAGAGAAGTGGAAGCTGAAGGATCTCCATAACAAACAGGTCATGATGCTGGGCTACTGATTATCCCTCTGTCTGGACACAGGATCAATAAACCCGTTTAAAAGCTAAAATAAATGGTTATATGCCAGACATGGAAAACTAGGATGTACTCCATGCCATGATGTTCAGAATTTAGGTCTCATGGCATCTCAAGGTGTCAACATTGCAGCCAGTGGACTGAAGGAAATACAACTTTATTTTGTAGCAATTCAAAAGCTGTTTTTACTAAGCTTTTATCGCTTCGCAAAATTTTTTTGTCATAGTACCCCCAAGAATTTAAAACTACTTTCACCCCTGGACAAGTCCCCCTGAATTGCAACAGCAAACATCAGGGTTATTTTAGCGCATTTTGCTGCGTCCACTTGCAGACCTTTTACCCATTTTTCTTACAGCTTTTCTACATCTCTGTGTTTTTTCTGTTTTTGTGTTGCCACACACTTTTCTCCAAGTCTGGTTAGCTCTAATAACTTTGGTCAAAGGAGACGGGAGGGATGGGCAGAAGTGCTGAGAGATTTCATCAGATTGGACCAACGTGTTTCTCTTTAAAAACTCTCAAAAGGGCATTGTTGTGTAAAATTGACTTTTGGGGTCTTTACATGGGGTTACATCAAAAATATATCTGATTATTTGATGCTTGATAAATCTTTTCATCTCCATTAAGCTGTGCAAACTGCCTTGTTGGACTGGCTGACACCTTCAAGGTGCACATCCTCCTCAGAGCTCCAGAGCTTCAGAGCTTTCTGCTCACAGAGCAGCCCGACCCAGGACTCTAACACTCAAATCCTTCAGACTAGCCAGCAGGAATTAGCAAACAACTGGTGGGACTGAGCATTTGCTGAGCTCATATTGTATAAGGTTAACAGAGGAGCCATGTTGTTATGACTTCCTGAAGGCAGAGTTTTGGAAAGAGCAGGAGTTTTTTAAAGAGACAGAGGCCCAATTTCAAAGTGTTAAATTATGAAGTCAAAATTCTCTTAAGTCATGTTTGACATATATAGTATTTTTTTAAAAACTGAAGTTAACATAGTTACTATATTGTGCTATAACATGGCTGGTAAATTACATAATATTGTCCATTTAAGGCCCTGTTTACAAAGAGACGATTTTCAGTGAAACGCTAACCTTTTTGTTGTGATCCAGCCGCTCATTTCTACATCTCCAGGAATCAGAGTCTCTGAAACTGTCACTGTCACTATTTGGGAACACCCCCCACAGAGCTGTGAAAGTGTGCATGCTGCACAGGACTCACGGCTGCAGGGCAGTGGGTATGCACTATGTGCGACGCCTACGGGCGCCATGCTAGATTGGGCGCCAAAACTATAATGGAGTAATTCTTTTAAGTTGGCATTTTCTCTATTTGACTGTTGTTTATGCATTATGACCTGCGGGAGTTGGGGGGGAGGCTGTAATGGGCCTGCATGCACCTCAGAAAGTACTTAACTGCATCCCTGTACACATGCACAGGCAGAAAACGACAAAATCAAAGTGGGATAGCATTCTACTGTGTGTGCTACTTAACCTGCTCAGTTCAACACAACTCCTAGTAAGGAACATATGTGTTACATGAGCATTTGGTTCATGGGAGACAGAGACAGGTTACTGCTTTCTAAATCAGATGAAAGTTAGGGAGGTGGAAGCTGCAGGTCAAAAGTGCATGTGCGTTGTGGTGACATGCTAAAATCACAGTTCCATGTACTGGTCTGGCATGACAATTTCGGCGGATTCAAGGTGTTAAGGCAGTGCCGTCTGAACGTGAAACTTTTCCCCAATCCACATCTGAAAAGACCAGCAGCTTCCAGATGGCAGTCTCATGTTAACGTAGTCTAAAACAATAACACGACAGGGAAAGTCAAAGTGAGAAACCCTCAACAGGAGCCCACAGGTCTTTATGGCACAGACCAAAGGGAACATTTGTTTGAGCTGAATTAAATAGACCAAAATATTTTCCCTATTTTAACATTTGCAGCTGTCCATTTTGTTTTCTGTTACATGGAAAACATGTCTTCCATTTGAAAGAAGGAAATCAGTCCTCATCTAAATAATTTCTTTTTATGGATAAAATCTATGATTAAGAGTAATGTACAAATGCTTAGTTTGTTTACACACTAAGATAAAGCTTGACAAATTGAACGCTATGCTAACAGTGTGACATATATCAACTGAGCAACAATCACATTTTTATCCATACTCTGTTTGTAAGAAGATCTGCTGAAAGTGGGCCCCCAAATTAATTTCTGCTTAGGGCCACACATAACCTTGGACGGCCCCTGGGATGAAACCTAATTGCTAAACGTATCAAATCAAATTCCTGTTAACACACCATCCTATCTCCAGCAATGAAATAGAAAAATATAAGCCCGTTAACAGAGGTGGTAATGACCAGCGTCTCCTCTGGTCTTTAACCTGACCAGGCTGAAGTCTCATTTCCACTTTAACAGCAATCAGGACTCAGCTTCCACTTAGCAGCTGCAGCTCAGCTTTTCTCTGTTGGATTTATAATGTGTGGCTTAAATTCCACGTAATCTCGCGGCTTTTATATTTGACATACATGCCACTCATGTATCCGTGTACACGGGCCTGAGACAAGTTCCCTAAGCCGCGTTCATGCACATGCATACCCCGTGTCACTAGCACCCAGGCAGGCGATGGAAATAAATGCAAATCATTGGCTTCAGCAAACATGTGCATGTAGGTTCTGGTTCGTATGTATCAGAGCTTCAGAAAGCTCGACACGAGGACACGGCAACGCCTGGGCGCGCGCTGTCAAACAGCCGATTTGAACTCCAGCAAAGCTAAATATTACAATAACTGTTTTCAGATTGGAGACCGTACATTCCATATTATCCCTGCAGGAAGGATTTCTGCTGTCTGCTCTGTCTGCAGTGAGCTGAGGGAGAGCAGAGCTCCAGCTGGCAGCGAATGTCGTTTGTTATTGTTTACCACTGCTGGCCAGGCTGCGTGCCGCCTGCGTGCCGCCTGCGTGCCGCCTGCGTGCCGCCTGCGTGCCGCCTGCGTGCCGCCTGCGTGCCGCCGCGCTCTGCAGCCCACATCTGACAGCTCGCTACAAACAAACGGCACAGAGGAAAGAGAAAAGCCAGAAAGCGGCGACCTCACCCTGGCTGCCCGCGTTATGCTCAGGTCCTTCATCACTTCTTCAAATGCCGCTGTCTCCTCTGCCTGCTTCTGATTATGTAAAGCGATTTTCTCGCTGAATTTCCGCGGATTGTTCGAAGTCGCCATGTTTCGCTCTTCTGCTCCGTTTTTCCTACAGTGGTCAAGTTACACAGAGTGCTGACGTCGAGCTTCCGGTCAGGGATTTTAAGCGAACCAAAAAATAATTAATACAGTCTTATTATATTGTACTCCCCTTTACCCCCCATTTCTCCAATACCATCGGAGAAATTTAATATTTTAAGAACGTACGTAGTGCCATAGTGTAGAATTACAGTGTGGCATATATTGTAAAATAATTTACTATAAAATGACATTGAAGTAAATAAAATTACACTGTGCAAGTATACTGTATTACTATACTTGAACACATTGATTAATGATACAGAATAACATTATTCAGTTCGATTAAACTATATTGAACTACACTGTTCTAAACTACCATGTGTTTCCAGATAATAACATGTGCTGTACATAATGGAATAGCATGGTTTGATGAGGTACACAATTACACTAAAGTTTAGTATAGCAAAGTATAGCATAGCATAGCTCAGCACAGTATAGTAAAGTATAGTATAGTGTGGCGTAGTATGGTGTGGTATGGTGTGTCGCAGTGTAGTATTGGTATAATGTGATATAGTGTGGCATAGTATACAGTATAGCGCAGTATAGTATAGTCTAAAGTGGCATAATATGGGATAGTATAGTATGGTATAGTACAGTGCAGTGCAGCATAATATAGTGCAGTATTGTGTGGCATGGTGAAGTGTGGTGTGAAATAGTATAGTATACCATTGTGTGGTATGGCATAGCATAGTATAGCATAGTATACACATACTGCCCTATACTATAGAGCAGTATAGTATATGTTATGGTATAGCACGGTACAGTTTAGCATAGCATGGTGCAACACAGCACAATATAGCATGCTATAAGCATAGCATGGCATAGTATGGCACAGTGTAGTACAGTATAGTGCAGCCTAGTATAGTTTGGCATAGTATAACATGGTATAGCTCAGCATAGCTTGGTATAGTACAGTATAGCGTAGTATGGCATGGCATAATGTAGTATGGTGCAGCACAGTACAGCATGGCATAGTGTTGTATATTATTGTGTTGCATTGCACGGCATAGCATGGCATAGTATAGTATATCACAGTACAGCGTAGTACAACATAGTATAGTATAATATGGTATAGTGTGATAAAGTGTAGCATAATATAATATATAGTTGTATGCTGTGCTATACGCAGTACAACTGCAGTAGTAGTGCAATGTAGTATAGTTTAGTATGATATAGCGCAGCATAACACAGCATATTAAAGGACAGCATAGTATAGTGTAGCATAATGTAGTGTAGAGTAGTATGGCATTGCCACGGGCGCAGTAAAGGGGTGAAAAGTGATGACAATTCTAGGGGCCCTGACCAGCAGGGGGCCTTCCACAATTTAATT
The DNA here is from genome assembly GCA_903067075.1 of Micropoecilia bifurca. Classification (NCBI taxonomy): domain Eukaryota; kingdom Metazoa; phylum Chordata; class Actinopteri; order Cyprinodontiformes; family Poeciliidae; genus Micropoecilia; species Micropoecilia bifurca. The sequence continues at coordinate 12,325 of CAEGAF010007165.1, forward strand.
ATTTATATTTTGTTCATAGACATAAAATAAAAAATTGGGGTCCTGTCAAATACAAAATTAATCATATTGTATTTTCAGACATTGTTTTTAGCAGCAAAAGTTTAATGTTAGTATTGTGTAGTGTAGCATGGTGTGGTGTACAGTCATGACCAAACGTTTTGAGAATGACACAAATATTATATTTTCACATGATCTGCTGCCCTCTAGTTTTCATGTGTGTATGTCGGATGTTTTCATCGCATACAGAAATACAATTGCAATCATATTATGAGTAACAAAAGCTTTCATTGACAGTTAGAATGAGTTAATGCAACAAGTCAATATTTGCAGTGTTCACCCCTCTTCTTCAGGACCTCTGCAATTCTCCCTGGTATTTTCTCAATCAACTTCTGGATCAAATCCTGACTGATTTGGTCCATTCTTACACAATCAATGTTTGCATTTTGTCAGAATTCCTAGGTTTTTGTTTGTCCACCCGTCTCTTGATGATTGACCACAAGTTTTCAATGGGACTAATATCTGGGGAGTTTCCAGGCCATGGACCCAAAATCTCTATGTTTTGTTCCCTGAGCCAGTTACTAAGCACCTTGCCATAAATCACCTTTGCTTTACGGGAAGGTGCTCCATCATGCTGGAAAAGGCATTGTTCGTCACCAAACTGCTCTTGGATGGTTGGGAGAAGTTGCTCTTTGAGGACATTCTGGTAGCATTCTTTATTCATGGCTGTGTTTTTAGACAAGACTGTGAGAGAGCCGACTCCCTTGGCTGAGAACCAACCCCACACATGAATGGTTTCAGGATGCTTTACAGTTGACATGAGACAAGACTGGTGGTATTGCTCACCTCGTCTTCTCTGAACAAGCTGTTTTCCAGATGTCCCAAACAATCGGAAAGGGGATTCATCAGAGAAAATGACTTTCCCCCAGTCCTCAGCAGTTCACTCCCTGTACCTTTTGCAGAATATCAGTCTATCCCTGATGTTTTTCCTGGAAAGAAGTGGCTTCTTTGCTCCCCTCCTTGAGACCAGGCCTTGCTCCAAGAGTCTCTGCCTCACAGTGCAGGCTGATGCACTCACACCTGCCTGCTGCCATTCCTGAGCAAGCTCTGCACTGCTGGTAGCCTAATCCCGCATCTGAAACACTTTTAAGAGATGATCCTGGCGCTTGCTGGTCTTTCTTGGGCTCCCTGGAGCCTTTTTGGCAACAATGGAACCTCTCTCCTTGAAGTTCTTGATGATGCAATAGATTGTTGACTGAGGTGCAATCTTTCTAGCTGCGATACTCTTCCCTGTTAGGCC
>CAEGAF010007179.1:0-13505 GCA_903067075.1 Micropoecilia bifurca
AGAAGTGGCTGGGGAGAGGGAAGTCTGGGCCTCCCTTCTGAAGCTGCTGCCCCCGCGACCCGACTCCGGATAAGCGGGAGACAATGGATGGATGGATGGACCTCTTTCTGGTTCTTTATTGTCATCAAGAAGTTTCTACCAGCTAACCACAAACTTTGACATCTCACTTACAATTATTCTGACTTTGTGCATCACAAGCAGTGAGTCAGGTTTTTGCAAACAGTGTGCGAATGCATCACACTTGAAATATTACCATACCAAATATCACATCCAGAGTCCTTTGCTGTTGCATGTGATGATATTATGATGATAACTGTGATTCGATACGAGCGCTCCAAGAGCCATGTTTAAATGTACCTATGTATGTCACAGGGTTTATTTAGCATTCCTATTTAAAATGAACCACAGTTGAATGTGACTGAAGTTTATTAGGATAAACATTTACAGTTTTTCTAAAGTAAAAAAACTGCACAATCCATTTGTGATCATTTCTCTAATTCCCATTAGTGTGAATTTAAGGCCATGTTTCTGCAGGAACTTTTTCCAGGAAAGGTGGTTTTCTGGGACCATTATGAATATCCTTTTTTATTTTATTATTATGATTATGCATGATTATTTTTAAATTTTCTTGTGTTTTCCTCCACAAGGAATTTTGATTCCGATTCTGATTTTTTTTCATTGCATTTACCAGTATAAAAACACAGAGAGAGACGCTGGTATGGAGGTAGTGCTTTTTATTTTTGGGTGGGAATTTTTTGGTAAAGTTCTTCTAAGCATATCAAAATGTTGCAGTTTTTATTTACAACACAACAGTTTATTCGTATTTGGGTTTTGACCTATTATGTTAAGTTACATTCTGACATGGAAGCGATTATAATCCAGGGTCACAGTGTAAATGACGTGAGTCGTCTACAAATTTATGGCTAGAATACTAAGTTTGACCACAGCTGTCACTTCTTTTCAGGATAATATGGAAGATTGTTTTAAAATATCTTTCAAATTTGTTTGAGTTACGCCATTTTTCTTACATTTGTTGTGACTATGCATGCCACTGCTGCCAGAATTATCTAAATAGTCTTATTTTGCTCCCATCTTGCAATTGAAGTTAGAAGAGTGGAGTTTGAGGTAAAGATTAGAAGAATGGACATGCATTATGAACTGTATAGTCTAGAAAACACTGACTCATAAAGAGAAAGTCAGTGTAATGGAGATTTTGCATAAAATTTTCCAGGGATAAAATATACCATGCTTTGAAAATGCTGTAAACTTTGCCCTTTTCACACCTGACCAAAACCATAACAAAGGAAACATTATAGATCACCCAAGACATGAACAGATGAAGGATCTCGCCAAACAATTGAAGCAAACCATTTGGCATTTCCAAGAAGACAAGAAAACAACCTGCACTATGGTCACCATGAAGCTGATATTTGCAGAGAGAAAGCATCCATAACTCCAAATTGTGCAGAATCTATTTCAGGAAAGTAGCAGAAAAAAAGTGCTGGCTAGAATGCGTCATAGTAATGCTTGTCTTCACTCTGAAATAGGTCCAGCTTTTCAGCATAGAAACTGATGCAGAATTTCTCAGTCTATGCTTTACTTCTCTTAAATTCAGGTTCATGTGGTTTTACTTAAAATGGCGTCAAATTACAACAAGTCTCAAAGAACCTACCAAGTAAAATAAGTCAAACTCATTAGCGGTTATATAGCTGTAAAAAATCTGTTACAAATAGAGGAATCTGATGGCGTAACAGACCCGTTTCTCGGTGAAAGGTGTCCTGGGACTCGGTGTCAGCAGACGTCTGTGGACGGGCCACGGTGTGAGAGCGGCGATGAGCGAGCCATGGTGACCACGCCTCCCATGTCGCCTCACTCCCCGCAGACGGACGTGAGAGACCGCTCGCCTTCGCCGCACTCCGGCCCCACTACCGCCTGCAGCAATGGACCTGCGTGGACCGACGACGCCGGCCTCGACAACCCTGCGTTTGAAGAAAGCAATGAAGAAGACAGTGAGCTGATCCTCCAGGCTCCCTCTGAGTGAAGGCGGATGACAAGCTAAGACTCAACTCTTTGTGTTCCTGCCTGTTCCCAGGTGTGGTGGGGTTGGAGTGTGTGGTCCCCAGGGTGAAGCGACCCCTCAGCAACCCCTGCATCCATCTCCTCCGCTCCGTCAGCTCCACCTCCTCCGGCTGGGACTGCCCCGAGTCTCCACCTCTGTCTGCAGAGGAAGGTGGGTCACCCTTCATTTCTCTGGGCACGCTCGTCTCTGGTGAAAGCGACCTACAGCTGTTTGGTTTGCCTTTCAGGGTGCGTGAAGTTGCCCTCCCTTCCCGAAGGAGAGATAACGACCATAGAGGTCCACAGAGCCAACCCGTACGTTGAGCTGGGAATCAGCATCGTCGGCGGAAACGAGACGCCTCTCATCAACATAGTGATTCAGGAGGTGTACCGAGACGGGGTCATTGCACGAGACGGGAGACTGCTGGCTGGAGATCAGATACTGCAGGTGAGGGTTCAGCTTATGCTCATTATTAATAAAACATTCACTTCCTTTCTAAAAAAAAAAGAAGATTCCCCTGTTAGAATGGCCCAATCAAAGTCAAGACCTTAAAGCAATTGAGAACCTGTGGCAAAGTTTGCCCTAAAAGCCTTGCAGCCATTGAAGAGGAGGCATGTCTCACTTAAACTCAGTAATAAGTTAACTTCAGATAGTGGCAGTGATTTTGAAGAGGCAGAATCATGTAGTTTGTTGGCACATAGTTCCATTTTACTGCACATTAAAGTAGCTGTTTTACTTTCGGTTGTCAATAAAATTGCGCCTCTGTCTCTTTAAGAAGCTTTTGCTCCGACACTCCGCCTTCAGCTCGTTGTCACAACAGTCCTCCTCCATGATGGCGTTTACAACGTTTCTAGGAGTCCTGCACTAAAATGTAGTTTGTGTGATAAGCTCAGCAGAGGCGCAATCCAATCAGGTGCTTGCTAATTGCTGCTGCCGCTAGTCTGGAGGAGCTGACAGCTCCAAGGAGGAGATGTGTATGTATAATCAGCGCTTTGTGAGAGCAAGCGTTTGGGCACACTGGATGGCTGCCACGGAAGATGAAAGGACTTTTCAAATATGCATAAAAGAATCGAGGCAACGAATACATGTCCGAAAAAAGTTTAGCAGCTTAAAGAATATCGGTTGTATTCATTGTTTAGGAGCAGAGATTAAAGATAGCATATTAATCATTAATTCCTATTGAGAATAAAAACGTATTTATATTAACGCACATCTGCTCTGATGAATTTGTTTCCGAGGTGAACAACGTGGACATCAGTAACGTCCCACACAGTTTTGCCCGCTCCACCCTGGCGCGGCCCTGCACCACCCTGCAGCTGACCGTGCTGAGGGAGCGCCGTTGTGCCTCCAGGGCTCCTCCCTCCTCCTCCTCCTCGTCCTCCACCACCCCGGCTGTGCCCCACGCCCCCTGCTCCACGCCCGAGGGCGCCCCCTCCAGCCCCGCCACCCTGAGGATCACGCTTCACAAGCGGGACTCCACGGAGCAGCTCGGCATAAAGCTGGTCCGTCGAACGGACGAGTCGGGGGTGTTTGTGTTGGACCTCTTGGAAGGAGGCCTGGCTGCGAAGGACGGCAGACTGCGGAGCAACGACAGAGTGCTGGCTGTCAACGATCAGGACCTTTGCCACGGCACGCCTGAGCAGGCGGCTCAGATCATACAGGTGTGGATGCAGGTTGTTGTGATGGTTAGATTATGTAGGTATATTCAGAGGAGGAGTAGATTCACAGCACTGTGCAAAAGTCTTACGCTTCCTTGAACAGGTTAGAATAGATCTATGGGCTATGAAAAACATGCTCATTACATTCTGCTCACAAAATCCTTCTTAGACAATGAGATTTTAGTCTGTTCAGTTCTGCCGATTTTGAGCTCCTTTCAGAATGAGCTGTTTTAGGGCCTCTTGTTTCTTTAAATCCAAATAGCTGCTGCTGGCCATGCCCCCAACTCAATGTTTACACTCTCACGTGAAAATGGCTACCAACCAATGCACAGTTATACAGTACATCCTTGAAAAGCAGAAGAAGAGCCTCCTGCACAACGAACAAGAATGTTGGAAGTGATTTCTGGATGGTAAGTCAATAACAAAACACTTGTTTTCCAGGAGCCATTGTACAGCGCATACAGTGGTAAAACCAGCTGACCAAATGTACTTTTGTTGTTAGGTGATGGCCTTGTCTGGGGTTGCTAGGCAACAGCACAGTGTGACTCAACAATCGAGAGGTTTTTGAAATGGCTCATTTTCCAAATACATACAAAAAAAAATTCTTGCTAAAAGGAGCTGGATGGTTTTGTATGCGATGGGCTATATTAGAAGCAGCTGAGACCCAAAAGGAAGTATAAAAATAATCAAAAATTAAGTTTTGCAAAATAAATCATAGATAAAATAAATAAATCATCAAAATAAACAATTTCTACATATATTTAAATAAAACAGACTTTCTATTAAAATATTGTAAAGCAATTAAACAAACTCACATTACATACAATTTGTCACCGTTTATTCTGTAAGTTTAAATTTGATCAAGATACTTGTGGAGAAAATTTTTTGCTTCAAACAAAGTTCAGATGTATGAGAGGATTGAAACACCATCTCTGTGCTTCTGCAGGCAAGCGGAGAGAGAGTCCACCTCCTGATTGGCCGACCCAACAAACCAACCCCACCCCCACCGCCAAAATCAAGCTCAACCAGAGACCTGTACTGCCTTGACCACTTCCTGCCAAATCACAGCTCTACTCCAAGCCCTGTGCCCGTACACCTGTCCCGCACCAGCACTCACAGAGTAAGGTTTTGTGTGTGTGTGTGTGTGTGTGCGTGCACGCACGAGCATGACTTTTCCCATCTGCATGCTGCATAACTGTGTCTTTAGCTTGGAGTCTTCAGAGAAGGATGTGTCTTGGGATGAACTAGAAACGTTTGACTCTGGGATTTCTGACGTCTCCCAGGATCTGTCCCAGTGTGTGACGTGTAAGGAGAAACACATCACTGTGAAGAAGGAACCCCTGGAGTCCCTGGGCATGACCGTGGCAGGAGGCCGGGGCAGCAAGAGCGGGGAGCTGCCGATCTTCGTGACAAGCGTTCAGCCACACGGCTGCTTGTCCCGGGACGGACGAATCAAAAGAGGTGCTCCCTCGTTTTCAGCGGCCGGGAGTCAGGTACACCTGAGCGTTACCGGAAAAACATCTATTTTTTTTTTTTTTTTGCTTCCTTCTCCATCAGGTGATGTCCTGCTAAGTATCAACGGTCAGGACCTGACATACCTGAGCCACAGCGAGGCTGTCGGGACGCTGAAGGCCAGCGCCGCTTCGCCCTCAGTGCAGCTGAGAGTGCTGGAGGTCAGCATGGTGGAGGAGCACGACCATGATGAGCTGCTGCCTCACGGCCACGACAGCGACTTCGATGCAAACTGGTCTCCCTCGTGGGTTATGTGGCTGGGCCTGCCCAGGTGAGAAAGACCGGCTCAAGCTCTGCCTGTTGATGTTTATCACATAAAGTGCCAATAGAACACATTCAGGTTTGTTGTAACAAATGTGGGAAAAGTACCAGGATCCTTTCAACTCTCAACTTTAAATTAATGCAGCATTTCAAAAGTGTGAGTAGATGACTTTATTCTACATACCTGCACTTCTCTGTTCTTGCAGCTACCTGCACAGTAGCCATGAGATCGTGTTGCGGAGGAGCCATCCCGGCAGCTGGGGCTTCAGCATCGTTGGGGGCTATGAGGAAAGCCACGGCAACCAGGCCTTTTTCATCAAGACCATCGTCCTCGGCACGCCTGCATACTACGATGGCCGCCTTAAGTGAGCAATCAGCGATTATTACGCAACTGTTATGTAGTTTCCCACAACTTGTAAGTTAGTTTCAGGAATTTCCAAATTACTTTACAAAATATATTGCGCGCTCATTGTGTGGTTTCTGGAAATTAGAGCATATTTTCCTGAATCTTTCATGGATTGCACCGGTTACTTTTTTTTTATACTTACAAGGTTATTTAAAATATATATATTGCATTATTCCACAAATTTAGCTAGTAAGATCCATAAAAGTTTCAGGAAATTTGAATATTTCTGTTATTTTGAGACTATTTTCAATTAAAGATAATGGAATAATATTGCATGTTTGCCATCTCAAAGACACAAGTTTAGCTTGCCACATTATTGTGAAGAAGGTAAATAACTTTGTTCGAAAACTCATTTCTGCCGCAGTGTAAAGTCCACTTCTCAAACTGTGTTGCTCTAGGTGTGGAGACATGATAGTGGCAGTAAACGGCCTATCCACAGCAGGAATGAGCCACTCAGCTCTGGTGCCAATGTTAAAGGAGCAGCGCAGCCGGGTGGCGCTGACCGTGGTCTCCTGGCCCGGCAGCCTGGTGTAACCAGGACAAAAGTCAGCGGGCTTCACCCAGAATGTTCTAAATCGGGAACAACCTCGGCCAAAGTGAACTACTGTACATCGCTCCATACCGGGCTTAAATCCAGGACCAAACACATCCAGGACTGTTGTAGACCCAGCAGGACCAACAGGGAGGGGGCTTAGGGGGAACCGATCCAGATTGTCACTCGACAGACTGCACTCCCGAACAGACACTGCTGTGCTTCATATGGTCATGTTGTCTTCACTCCCGCAGGGAGAGCCGTGCTGCAACTGTTAACATGCAGTCTGTGCTGTATTCACCTCACTGAGCAGTGGTAGAACCTCAGGGTTTTATTCAGGTGGACGCATCGTTGCAAGTCCGAAGTGTTTCAAACGAACGTGATCCGATCCTCTGCCATCTTTGATGAGAAAAATACTAAATAAGAAACACAAATCCCCTTCGTCGAGTTGTTCTGCTGCGCCAGCGATGTTTCCATCTGAATGAGCCCAAGGCCTTATTAGAAACCTGCCGCATCCTGAGGGAGGTCAGCCCTCAGGTATCATCACCATACAACCAGCTGACCTTTTATACATGTGTGAATGTGTGTTTTGTTTAATAAACATTTCCTTTTAAGGATTGGCATCTCCATGTGTTTGATTCTCTAGAGAGGCTCTTCAAAGAAATCACCGCCACAAATGTCCATCAACCGGTCACTTCACTGCAATTTTTAATCTAACTGAGCACAAAATAGCTCAATTTTTATTTCTGAAGCACCTTTTGTATTATATTCAAATGCAGAACAATTAAGACTGAATAAAAATGTTTCTTAAAGTATGTGGACAACAGAATGGTCAGAGCCCTGCAAATCATCCCTCTGATGAAACATGGTGGCAGCATTTTGCAGTGGGAATGATTTAATAGAGGGTAATACTGAAAGAATCTTATTGGCTGCAGTGAGATTTACCACCAGGACGGCCTTCAATGACCTCTTCAAGCTTGTCCTGCAGAGGTTCTTGCAGGACAGCTTGAAATATACAAACTGCAATACAATGGTTTGGGTCAGAGCATATTCCCGTCTTGGAATGGTGCCGTTTCAGCTCATCGTCATTTGAGAGTCTGTGGCGAGACAGAAATGGCTCCGATTGATATGCGTGTCAAATCATTTTTGGCAGATTTGTTTAGAATGTGCTGGCAGATTTGTAACCCAGGAGACTTGGTGAAAGGTGATGAAGTATTTAACCTCAGTGACCAAATACTCTTCACAGGATGCTACTCATATGTCCATTAAAATGCACCCAGTTGAACTTTGTGATTGCAACTTGATGAGAAGTTGAAGCAACCTTTTCCTTAATCACTAAAGAGTTAAATGAAAAATGAAGTCCATCTTCCTTTACCCTCCCAGAAAATCTAAAAAAAAATGCAATTAAACAAGCTGCTGTGCCTCAAATGCACTGAAGAGTATTATTACATGTCATTGTAATCCATCCATGTAATGTTTGTGAACAAATCAGAAAGCCAAAGGTTTCTTCAGGACTTAAAAAAAAGTATCATTTGCCCTAATACAGGTGAATTTACTGAAACCTGTGGATCTTTGAAAGGGCTGAGAGTTTGGCCAATATTCAAGACCTGCTAAATCAAATTAAAGGCAAAAGCTGATCACTCTTTGGTAGAGTGGCTCTAAAAAGAGCTTCAAATTAAGATATTTTGCTTCATTGTCCCTTACCTTCAAGGCAAAGCTCTTCCCACAGCCAGCATATGCACAGGAGAAGAGTTTTTGCCCTTCATGGTCTCCCAGTATGTGACTCTCCAGTTTAACGCGACGGGTGTACTTCCTGTCACAGCACAGGAAGTACCTCTTCTCCCCAGAGTGAGCACGCAGCTCATGCAGGCGCAAAAACCAGGTGTTGTTGAAGAGTTTATTACACTTTTCACACACAATCTTCTCTGAGAAGAAACTTTTTTTTTTTAAATTGAAGTTCAGGAAAAAAGGCACAAGTATAGCAAGGCGTACAAACCTCTGTGTTGGGCTCTGTGCTTCAGATCTTCAGTCCACGTTTTACTCAGTGTAGGACACAGGTCAAAGCTGCAGGGGTAACCTGCAAAACGAGAGGCACCAGTTAGAGAGTAACTCAAAAAAAAAAATTCGTCAACAAACCTTGATGAACTTTCTGGTGATGCTTCAGTTTCTCTCGACTGGAAAAGTTTTTACCACATCTGTTGAATGTGCAACTGTAAAAAGAGAAGCTTTTATGCAGAGAAAAAAATATTGGCAGCATTTTTATATTTTGAATGCTTCTAATACTGACTTACTGAAAAGCCAATGGTTCTCCATGCTCACACTTGTGAGCTTTTAGCAGTTTCTTCTTTCTGAAATCCTTTTCACAGCCTTCATAGTCACACTACAGCATGTGCAAAACAGAAAATTTAATTTTCATCTAACCAATAGCGTAAACAGCTGTACTTTATATCTGTCTTCCTGGTGCTGGTGGACTCGATCTACGTGGTTCTTCATGGCGGCATTTTTCCCAAAGGCCTCCAAACATCCATCCATGGGACACCTGCAAACCAGGCAGGTAACACCCGGAAGGTGACTTTTCTTATTTTAAACAACAATCGTGGGTCTTCCTTGTGTGGTTTTTCACCTCTAAGCACTCGTTCATGCCTGGTGAGCTCATAGCGAGCGCAGAAACTCTTCTCACAGCTCTCACAGGAAAAAGGTTTCCAAGACAAACCCACAAGCTTTCAGTTGAGGACGCAAGAAGAACAGGAGGTGGCGTCACGCAGTCAGTCTTACCAATCCGGTGCGTTTGCACAGATGAGTCTCCAACTTCCACGACTTCCTAAACGTGGCGCTGCAATCAGAAAAGGAGGAGTATGTGTTTTGACTTTGCAACCGTTCACCCATCTTTAATAAAAGATGTCTGGTTTTTTTTTGTTGTTGTTTTCTCAAACAAGGGTTTGTGAAAACTGGCAGGACACTCAATGACCCGCAACCAGGAGCTCCACCTGGGCTTCATTTATCTAATTGGGACACACCAATCCTTTCAGAAAAGGAGTGTCCTGCCATGTTTAAGCTAAACAAACAGGATATGTTTCAGAAGACCCTTTGATCAGATTTACTCCTATAAATATCTACCCATTTTTTTCTGCTTCCACTCAATCTGTGGAGAAATTTCAGCCAGGCTTCTGCCCTGCTGGATCTGCCCTGAACTGATCAATGTGGAGACAGGCAGGAGGGAAAAAAAGGCGTCTGATTGTCTGCATCAGTAAGACACATTCAGATTTTACTGCCCTAATCTTACTCTTATCTCTCTATTAATAGCATCTCCTTTGAAGGTGTGATTTACTGCTGTGAAAAAAAAGTTCCTACCAAGATTCTGTGTAGTGTAGCCCATAAGTAAAAATAAATTAAATTAATTATAATAAAAAATAATAAAATTAATAATATTCCTAAAATTGCCAGAGTAAACGACTCTTCACTTACAAATGAAATAAAATTTTGCATCTTTTTTTATTTGGGTGCGTCTTCATTCATTTATTTCTTTATTGTAAAGAACCAGGAGTTTTTTTGTTTTGTTTTATTTTTCAATTTGGTTCTGTCTTTTCCTGGGTTTATGAGACATTTGCATTTCTTTTTTTACAATCTTCTACATTTTCTGACTTTATAAAGTTTTTTGTCAGTTTTGCATGTCTTTTACTTTTTTAATTTAGGGTGTTTTATTGGTACATGCTTTTACAGAAGTTATAATTGTATTTTTGGAAATGTTTTCTTCTGGTTTATGTTTTTGTATATTGTGTTAAGTATTTTCTGATTCATTTTCTATTTTTTCTCTTTGCTAATTGTTTTGTTGATTTTCAGACGTTTCCCATTTGTTTCCAGTCATTTTGCATACACAGAGGAGCATTTTTGTTTTTTGGTTGAATTTTTTCCCGCCCTTCTTACAATTTGTTTTGTAGATTTTTCTTGTTGCATTTGTATATTTCTATTAGTTTTCTATTACTCTACAGAATTTCTCAATATTACAGATTTCTTAAGGATTTAAGGTATTTCTTATTTTCTAGTATCTAAAATCTTTTAGTAGATTTTTTGTTTAGTTTTCAATATTTTGCGTTTTATATGTGCTTTTATATAAGAATTGTATTTTCTGAACTGTTTCCTGTGCTTAGTCTTTTAAAATAGTTCTGATCCTTTTCAGTTTTCCCTGCACAATCAAATGCAGCTAATTGGTTGAATTAGCCACCAGATTAGGACTGTAGCTGGAAAATATCCACCACATTTATAGTTTTTCCTCCTTATGATCAAATAAATGCACCCGTTTTTTCTACTAAACAACATAATGTGCGTATGTAAGTTTAATCCTTGAAAAAAAAAAGAAAAAAAAAGTGCTGGACAATACAGAGACGCTATCTGCTTGTCCAAACATTCCAGATCGCTGTATGCGCCCATGCTCTGCCCTCATGTGAAACCTTTGACTGACTTTTGTGAATGAGGCCTATTGAGTGTGCGTTGGGCGTTAGCTCAGCGCCCTCCCACGCTCTCAGGTAAGCATGCCTGGATCCAGTAAACTCTGTTATCAGCCTCCTCCTCTCCTCATCCGGCGCCCCCCACTACCACCAACGCAGCCGTCAGGGAGTGGATCAATACAGCTGGCCCGATAGCCACATATACCCCTGCGCCTACATCTGCCTGCCCCCTGATAACCACAGACTCTCGCCCCACCTATCGCACACAGAGATACAGCATGTGGCAGCTCTGTTCGGCAGGCGGTGGGATTTTCCTGCATCCTTGAGTACATCCCAAACATCAGAGCGGCTGCTGATGCTGTTTCATGGAGCAATTAGGTCAGCTTATGTTAACTTCTTTATTTTCTCAGTTATGCCTCTATGTTGCATGTCACATTCTAACTTGGACTAGTCCAGGTCATTTGAAATGGTGTGAGCTCATATTGGGATATCACGCTATGCAGCAGCTCCACAAAACAAATCGTGTGCATGGCCTACTATCTACTGTTTGCCTGTGTGTGTGTGTGTGTGTGTGTGTGTGTGTGTGTGTGTGTTGTTAATGTGTAACGACCCGGGTCGATACAGCTGCTCTGAGCTGCTGGCTGAGCTGACAGACTCAATCTGTGTGTGTCAAACGTGTGTGATTAAGGAGTTCATAGTGCTCTGCAGCTTTTATCCACAGGCCTGCTCTCTCTCTCTCTCTCTCAGCCCCACCTACCAACTGGCTTTGCGTTCTCTCTCTCCCCTCGGTCTGTGTGCTTTTTGTCTTTCAATCAGTAACTTCCATGAGTCAGTGAGAATCTGAAAGAGCCCATAAAAAACAGGAAGAAAGTAACTGATCATGTTGATAGAAAAAAAAGGGTTGGGGTTATGTAGGAGAGAATGAGACGATTGCTTTAAAATGTGTTTTCATAATCTGACAAAACTGTGCAGATAACGTTATCTGAATACTACGAGCTGGATCCAAACCGTGCCGATCAATACCAAGGGCTTTGGCTGCCAGCCTGCTCATTGATTGATTGCGTCTTGTTTTTCCATCTGCTTTTCCTGGTTTTATCTCTTTGGGTTGATGGACACTTATTACTCTTTACTGATAAGGCTGGTGTCTGAATCTACTGACCTCAGGCCAGCAAGGTTACAGAGGAGAAGACGGGAAACCTCTGCACGTTCAATTATGGAAGCACCTTAATTCGTCACACATTAGAAGATTCATCATCCACGTGCAAATATAAAGCCCTGTAAGGTGTTTGTAACCCTTAAAGTATTTCAGTTTATGTGACAACCACAGACGTCAGTGGGGATTTTTCCCTGGTATTTCATGTGAAAGACGAACAGAAAATTGCAAATAATTGCAGAGTAGGACAAGGATGCACTCTGAAAAGTGTGGCATGCATTTGTACTTAGCCTCTTTTCCACTGATTCCTTTAAATTAAAATCTAACACTGTCATTTTCAGATGTTGTCAAGATGCTAGGGTCTTCCTCTATAATTTAATCTGAATATAATAATATATTGTGGAAGTTGATCCACCTTAACTGGCCATTTGCATGTGAAGATATGGTGGTGGCAGCATCAGGACGTGGGGAATGCTTTACATCATCCGGGACAGGGAAGCTGATGGCAAAAGACTTGAGTCGGAGGTGGACAGTAAAAATATAGCCAGAGCAATAAGTAAATAGCTTAGCTCAAAAATTTCTTGCTAAGGCCTAGTCAAAGCACAGACCTAAACTGCTTTGTCAAGACTACATCTGGAGTAAGACTAGAAAATAAAATCCATGTTCACAAACACACTTCACTCAATCATTTTCTTTGCATTTTGAAAATAAACCTGTCACATAAAATTTGAAAATGTTTAAGGGGTGTCAATACTTTGGCAACTGTAACCTCTCTACTTTTTACTTTAAAAATAAAAATAAAAACAACACCCAAATAATTGCAGAGCGTAAGGAAAAGGATGTTAGTGTTTGCCACAAGAATCCTTTGCTCCTCTCCTCCTTCCTAAGCTGCCTTATCTCAGCAAACTGTTCCTAATTTGTGTCAATATTGGGTAAAGTACTGAGATGGGGTGAGATAACCTATTTGTCACATAACCAACCAGCCATTCAGCCTCCACTGATTAAACAGCATACATCAAGTGGCCCACACCAAGAGACGTGGCTCTTTATTATACAATTTCCGTTTATTAAACAGAGCAAGACACACAAAGAAGAAATGATAACCCAAATATTTTTGCATTAACTAGGAAAACACACTTCAAATTTAATGTGATTAAATATGAAAGTTTAACTCGAGCATTAAACTAAAACATGGATTAGATTAGATTGTTCTATAACCAACACTATCTGAATGGTAGAGACAGAGAGCAATAATCGTTCATATTAATAATACTAAAGCTGCAGGTGGACCGCTTGGCTCAGAACAGGATGGTGCACACTGCCCCCTGCTGGACAAACAAGACAAGCTAAGTGAAGCAATAGCTTCCAACGATGTAAACTGTCCGGTTTGTAGTGTCAGTATTAGCTTATGTAATGAAATAAAAATTAATTATTCTGTTAGAATTATTTTCACTCTGCTGTCAATAGCAGAGTTAACAA
>CAEGAF010007183.1:0-17564 GCA_903067075.1 Micropoecilia bifurca
TATATATATGTATATGTATTGTCTTATTTATTGTCTTATATATTGTCAAATTATAATCATATAAAATAGAATTGAAATATTCATTGTCCAACACTGGAGACATTTCTGTACAACAGCAGCAAAGTCACAGGTAATAAGAGCAAATAGACTCCTAAACATACAGAATATAAATGTACATCTAAAAACTAAATAAAAATTAATGTACAATATTTTTTTTACTACAAAACCAAAACCCTCCACTTATCTTTTGAATGGCTCCTTTCAAGTGAAAGAGCCATTACAGCATCACCATCATGTCTGCTTGGCTCACTTTAGTCGCCTGCATGTTTGCATCTGCTTTCACAGATCCAAATGTGTTGTGGGTAATTAAAAAGAAATAACATTTAATTATTTAACATTAGTTTTATAAGGTACTTTAAATAGCTTCACAATCATTACATCTTAAATGGAGTCACTTTTATCTGCAGTCAGCTGTATTTCCAAAGTGACCTAATACTGAACGACACCATAGTTGGACCATGAAATGTGAGATTTGAAGGATTTTCTAAATAAAAACAAATTTTGGGACAACTTCCTATAGAAAGTCAAAACCTGACACGTTTAGATGCAGAGCAGTCTATTTAACTTACTCTCTTGCTAACTCCTTATGTTAGAACAGTGTTTCTCAACCTTTTTTGGCCCAGCGCCCCCCTGGCCCTTATCCAGGTCCCTCAACGCCCCCCAGTGGCGCAAAGAGTGGGTTTGCAGGTTTCACCTCGCGCACGTTACGAGGTACAGGTGGCGAGTTTATGCGCAGATAAATGTGTAGTTGCGTCACTGCCCCCACCAAATAACTTGCAGGCTACTTTGCACTGACCATTATTTTATTATTGACAATAAAGTTTACCTTCGACCAAACGCCCCCCTAAGGCATCCCAGCGCCCCCTTTTGTAAAAATGTCCGCCAGCGCCCCCTGCGGTCCTCTGAACGCCCCCTGGGGGGCGGTACCGCCCACGTTGAGAACGTCTATGTTAGAACAAACATCTCAAGACAGATTCAGATATATAGTTATCCTGGTTCCTGCATCAACTGATGTGCACTGCCTGGGTTTCATGATTGTGCTCTGTGTGCTCACCAAAAATACATGTGCAGAGAAAATTCAACAATGTCCAAAGGGAACCATAACCAAAAGAAAAACAAGAAGTCTGGCTTTTAATTGCATAAAATGTTAGTATAGTTAGCCATGGTAAACAATGTAAAATTACATTTGTACAAATGTCAGTAGTTCTGTCAACATGTGTAATAGCACTGGAGGAAGAACAAAGGCAAGAAGAGTATACTTTATTACATCAATTAGATCATTTGATTTACTAGATAAATACATATTTTAGAAAAGGCATGTTATTTCTTTTTTTGGACATCCATCTTTTCAATTAGATTTTCCATCTATGGTGGTAATGATGGGTATCAAGAAAAAAACAAAATTTCTGGCGCTGGGATCTTTTTCTCATTCTCTGTGGATGTGTACAATATAAGCTTGGCTTACTTTCCTGGCACTGTTGCCACGGGCACTAATTTACTCAGACTCTTGGCTCAAATGACATATGATAGGGGTCTCCAATACGCAAACAAACATCCAACAAAAAGGACAACACATCTCCTAAAAGGCTCCATTATACTCCAGTGAAGTTCGAGAATGTGACGGTTTGTCAATAAAATTGTCCTCAGATGTTCCTTATTCCTGGGTCAGCCACAGGGCGCCTCTTTGCCCAGAAGCAAAATGTTGAATTGAGAGGTCAAAATGCTGCTCAAGCTTCCCACCGCCAAGACTTGCATATCAAACGTGTAAAAATATGCGTGCTTCTTACCAGTGGGTCCTCACAACTTCCATTACATAAACCTTTCCATAGACATTCTCTGCCAATTAACCCTGAATTGGGCACGATTTCATTATCAAAAATCCCAGCTTTTGCGCCTGTGCAGCTTGTGGCGTCACTCTCTCTACATTTCAGGTATAATTTGCATGCATCAGTTGAGGCTAAACTGAAGCGTTGCAGTTTGAAGGTCTCCCTGCTTTATCTGCCAACTCCTGGAAGGCGGGCATATTTGCCTTGCTTTTCATTTTCACAGGCATGGCAGTTGGATTGATAAAGGAGGAACAGCGCACTGTACAAACCTTGCTTTACAAAGGAGGACGTAGAAACATATTTGCATTCCTAGAATATGCAGATAAAGCCACACATGATTGATTCAAGTCTCATTATCACCCTCCCGTCGACGCACGCTGCATCTGTTGCACGCACCCTTTATGGAGCCCTGGGGCACATTTATTCTTTGGCCCACCTTATCAAGGTGGTCTGAAATGAACTATAAACGGTGGACACTGTTGTGTAGTTTATAATCTTTTTGGAAACATGCTTTGTTGTTGCCTTTTCAGAGCTCAGCTCCGTCATTATTTTTTTTTGGGTCGCTTCTAAACGCGCCTTTCTCTGCCAATGGCCCCGCTGTCGCTTGCACTTCTGGTTTATTTAAAAGCTGTTAATCATGAAACAGTTTAATAAAACTTTGATCGCTGTACATTATTCAGCTTGTCCCCAAGGTAAGAGGTTGGCACAAGATCGTGACCTACTGTCTGTGTTTAACAGTTATTATTCTCCACAGTTTTTCAGGGGTTTTCTGTTCGTACAACTGCCTTTAAATATTTTAATTTGAAACAGTGGCCAAGAGTTTTTCTGACTTCCTTTTTTTAGGGAGATTATTTTAATTCTGCGGGATCGAAATGGGTGAAGTTCTTTTAATTATTCAAGATTCAGTTGTGTTGGAAACAGGACCAGGATGGAAACCCAGACATGTCTCTTTCCAGCAACATTTGTCATTTCCAGGGAAATAAAAAAGGAATAGATTCCTTTTGGTGAGTTTTGGGTTTGCCAGTGGTGTTAGTGCCTCAGCTCCCACACTTACATGTATACAACACATATGCACCATGTCCTGTCACAGCCATGACTCAAATATCAGAGCAGGGACCCAATAATAACATCAGTCTCACACTATGCCATGTAGCTGCTTCACTCACCTTGGGATCTTGGATAATGTGAACTGAAATTGAAACTTATGTCATCACACCATCTGGTTAATTCAGAAATTAATTATCTGACCACTTGAGAGGACTCTTATAGCATTGTAGTGTCATTCCCAGATGGTCGGTTGATCCTTGAATATGAAAAAAATGATCCTGATATTTTTAGAACAGCAGCCCATCAAACACTTTTTTTTACCGGCAGGACATGGCATAGACATGATGCACTCAGACAACAGCTTAAAGCTGAGTCCAGGCTCCACACGAAGCAGTTTATTTGATGAAGTGCAGTTAGAAAATGTAGGGGCAGTTTTTCATAAATGCATTTATGTAAACTTGTAGGGCCAAAATTAAAATGCCATCTTTTACAGTCTTATTTTAATAATCCACTTTCACTTGTCCTACTCACCCTCTTGTCTTGCTATAATTTATTTCCTATGAACATTTGGGGCGCTGAGGGGGAGACCTTTGGTTCATACATACACTGTTATAACTTTCTGCGACTATCCCAGTGGGACCTCTGTGTAGAGGATAACATTTCATTTTATGTCTTGCAGTGAATCAAGTCATTTTCATGCCAACATTTCTCCGACTATTCAAACAAAATGAGTGTGTTTGCATTCGAGTCCAGGCTTCCTCATTTTTTGTATCCCTGCTGAATTTTGTTCCCTGCCAGAGAACTCTTCAGAGGTAAACAACATACTGAATGTAGCAGGACCCTGGTTGCATTTCACCAGAAGTTAAAGAACATGGCTTGAATTGTCAGCACCGGAAACGATATCTCATCTTTGCGTCCTGTGTCTGTGTGATACTCGTTTGGAATACAGCATCACCTGCATCCAATGTCTTACAGGTTTGTCAAAACAACTTTTGTAATAGTTTTTTTTTAGGTTTGGTGATACAGTGTATGCAGGCATCTTTTCAGCTCTTATAGTATATAAGACTTGTGGAGGGGAAGTTATTTTCACTTTCACACTTTCCCTCTCCTGCCTTTCCCCGTTT
Organism: Micropoecilia bifurca; assembly: GCA_903067075.1. Lineage (NCBI taxonomy): Eukaryota > Metazoa > Chordata > Actinopteri > Cyprinodontiformes > Poeciliidae > Micropoecilia > Micropoecilia bifurca. Next base: position 4,058 of record CAEGAF010007183.1, read on the forward strand.
TTCCTTGGTTCTGCTTTACTTTTTCCGAGTGGAGAAATGTGCAGCAGTTCTCTCTGTATTACTCGACATGGCATATAAAGAATAATAAACCTAATTTCAATTGAACTGTGATAAACAAGAGTGGCATTATTTACCTAATACATTTGTCTAAAGGTAATACTCGTTAGCAAGACCTGCTCAGATGGACTGCAACCAATTCCCCATTATGATTTTCAGGTATGTATCAAAAATGAATGTGCTGCTTTATCAAAAGAAAGAGGAACATTTTTCTCTTAACCTGTCTGTTTTTATAAAACGGACATTCACAGTAACCAATGTTGACAGTCTCTATTTTTATCTTCTCATTTCTCTGACACAGACACTGCTTTTAAACTCTGTCATAGCAGCTGCTGGTTGCCTAACCACAAAGTAAGGCTTGTCTCAAATAATGTGTTAGGACAATAGTTATATTATTATTGGAGGCAATATGTCTAAGCCATCTGTCAGTGGTCAGATTTTAACAGTTTCTATTTCTCATGATGTAATTAAAGCTTCAGATATTTCAAACCATGGGTCCTGGTATACAAAGTTATAGATATGATCCCAAGTAATATTTACTGATATTGAGCATTCTATTTAGTTGATTTTATTTCGTCTGTGTGACTGCATTGGTAAATGACAGTAATGACTGGCTTTTGGTAACTCTGCACATGCAAAGCTGACATCTGTCAATGATTTTTGCAGATTGGCGGTGGCAGACATTTGTTTCTAATTGTGCTTTATGCCATTTTGGAAAGCTTTAAACTTAGATTTTCCCTGACAGTGCTGTAAAAATGTCCTCCCTCGTCCCACCAACACACACAGATGTCTTCTGTTTGAGATTTTGTGTCGTACTTATATTAAGATGAGACCTATTAACTAAAGTAAATGAAAAAAAAAAGTTGAATGATTTATTTATGAAGGGTAAAAAGCCACCAAGACGCACCTGTCCCTCTATAAAAAATTTAACTGCTCCCTGACTCTATAACCTCTTTGTGTCAAACTTGGGGATAACTTTCATTAAGTGTTGTGATTGTATTGCTGTGGAGGAACCGTTTTTAACCATCAGTAGAGGAGGGATTTGAATTGAGAAGCAAGTACTGGCATTCTTCATTTTTCTATTTTACTTTCATTAAACTGTACTAGGAGAAAAATATGTGGTATGAGTATAAACATTAATAATCAATTAAATATCTCTTTTTGTAATACATTCAACCTGACTAAGATCATGTCAGAAAAATGGGAAAAGAAAAAAAATCACAAAATGTGTCAATGCATCTTCCCTGGGTTGTTAAACTTGATGTTTTCTGTTGTGCTTTGATTATTTTGGCCTGAATGCCATTAAAGTTGTCCTTTATTGCCAACTGCTTTATACTTTAACAAGGTATTTATGATAAAAAGTCTCCTTAAATACCAAGATTTAATTATCTTTCTGGCCGTCATACTATTTTTCCCTGCGGCCTTTTCCTTATATTAGCAAAGTAGTTAAGAAATAATTGTGACAAAAAGAAGTGTTGATAATAGGTTTGTAAGAAAACTATCGGAGAAAATTTTTTTTGATCTTAAAAGAATGTAGTTACTTATTACTTATTTGGCTATTTGGAAAGCTAGCTGTGCTCTGTCAGCTTTTTCTGTTTCCACTTTACTTTCACATCTTTCTGCTTATTTTTTAAGGCTCCAAGAAATATCACTTTTAGTTTAAAGGTGAGACAGATAATGGTGGGTTTAATGTAGCATAGGTCTCACAGGAAGATATGGAAACAGGTAATACAACATACTTACATGCACGTCTTTGTTCAATGGAGTCAGCCATTTGTGTGTTGCCTAGTAACACGTGTGTGTAAGAAATGTGTAGAACCTTCCTTTGCTAGATTGTTGTGTGTCTTAGAAGTTTCTGTCTCTGTGGTGCTGCAGGGTTTAGTGCTGTTAAAGAGCAAATGACTGAACTGAGTTTTCCTATGTTTATTAACTTTCATTTGTGTTTTTTTTTATTCTTGATATAAATCAATTGGAGATATATCATATAAAACATCTGAGTGTGATTTAAAATGGTTTTATCCCCCTAGTAAAGTAATACAATAAAAAATAATAGTCTTGAAAGCTGTGGAAAAATTGGAGAAAACTGTTTTCTTAACAGGAGGAAACCTCCAGCAATTTTTACTGTAATATTTGCCAAGGCAAGTCCAATATAAACCCACACCACACTTTTCAGAATTTTATTTTTAATAAATCAAATATGAATCATGTCCCTCACACTTACTACCATGCGTTGATCCATCCTTTATAATCCCATATTTAAATGGGATTATCGTTTGTTTTTTGGACAAAATCTAAAAATGTTCGAGTATGGAACATTTTTTCAAGGCAATTTATTAAATAATTAAAGTTGATAGCATTAATAGCCAACTCAAGATTTGCCTCCGAGACATCATTTCAATGCTTAAGAAAAAAAAACGCATTACATTTAGGTTAGCTATTTTGCTATATATGGACAAAATCCTTAAAGTATTTAAATTCAGATATTGTGATTTGTTCAAGATCAAGAACTTTGAGCTGTTTTTCATGCCAGATGGTTTTAGATTGTGCTTTGGTTACCTTAAAAAAGATTACCTATTTCTTCTTTCAGTCTGCTTCAAATCCTTCATATTTCAAAGGCTCACGTAAAAATAAACAAGTATTTGCCTTTTAGAAGAATGGCAAACAGACATCTGCGGTAAATACACAAAAAAGGATCATCCTAGCAGAGCTGTCTTTGGCAACAAACATGAGCCGGCAAGCATTCATACAAAAAAAGTCTAGATGTCAAGACTGAGTTTCTAAAGGAAACATCACAAGTCCAAACACATTTGATAATATTGAAAACATTCTTTAAGCATTGTCCAATACATTTAACGTGTGTCTATGTACATGTGTATGTGCATATATGTAATTTAACAAAGTGGTTTGACTTATACATAAGTTTGTTGTATAAACATGGTGTCTGCCATAACGCTTGCCACTTTGCAGCAGCAAGAGTATTGTTTCTATTTGTTTTTAAAAGTGTTATGTTGTCATTATGATTTCTAATTGCATTGGTAAGACATGCACCACTTTGAGGCTTCCGATTCCCTCGTGTTGCCATGGTTGATTATATTGTCTACCTTCCATTGAAGAGGGTTTCTGTTTTGCTCACACACACTTAATTCAGGACAGACTTTACTAGAGTCGGTCTCAAGTCTCAAGTATCACTGGTCCAAGTAGGTCTACTCAGAGTATCTGCTTCCTAAAGTTAAAGTCAAATGCAGAATCTAAGAGAAAAATAAACAGAACTCTGTCACTTTAATGGCTTGTTTCTGTGTTTTGCAGAAAACGCACATTTTGGTATTTCTAAACTGATGACAGGAGAAAGTGTGTAAATGCATGTTTGTTTTGTGTCTGTTTTGGCCTTGTGGTAGATTGCAATACCCATTAACAGAAACTTGATTTCTGTGCTTTTACTTAAGAAAAAAAGGTTTATTTCAGAGTTTGAATACATAAAATACAAAAAAAACATTTTATGAAAAATATTTCAAACCCCTACCAAACAGAATATTGCAAATGAAACAGTGTAACAGAAATGAATACAACTTCACTGACAAGTATACTATTACTTAAAATTTTAGACCTGCTTTAGCAGAGTATACATAAAAAAACAACAAATAAAACAATGGAACTGTGCTTCTGTTGTACTATTCCTGATTTTTTTTTTCTATTGTCATTTCTGTCTCATGTTTTGACAGCTCTCAAGGTTTCTGTCTTTCATCCTCTGTACAAATACATGAAGGTTTCACCAATATAAGATATATTTCATTCTCATTATTACATGATGCAACACATGTGAATCAAAACGTTGCCTTCTTTCCTTGAGAAGTCAATTGTTTGCTAAAGAAAATTGACTTCAAGAGTTGAATCTAAAGAAAATGTATTCTTTATGGAAGCATGCTTTGCTTTGAAATCTGCTTATGCTAATTGACTCTGCCTGGTAATATTAAGCAGAAAGCATGTTAGCAGTAAAGTATTTTTGTTCTTTCAAGCTAAGGTGTTTTTCTTTTGAGTCATTTTTAAAGAGACCATTACTCTTCTTTGCATTTAGCATTTTCGTGTACCTAATTGTACTTTATCTTTTTTCATTTGACATTTATTTTCACACACAATTCATTTGCATAACAGGATCTTAAAGTTTGCAACCAATCAAAATGGTTGGTTGCATAATTGAGAATTAAAACAATATACTATAGATTTAAAAAAGTTGAATTTATGGGGAACAAGTTGTGTTTTTACTTATTTTATGGACTGACTGCCTCTGTTGTCTATGTATTGCCTGAGTTCAGCTGAATGGATTCATAAACCACATTGCCAAAGGACGCAAAAACGTCTGTGATATCAGGTCCAAAAACATATTCATTTTGGGCACTTCAGGGTAGGTATGAAAATCATCCCAGTTATTTACTAAATACACTTTTGACTTGTTCTTGTTTGTAATCATTAACACAATATGTAAACAGTGATCCTATCTAAGAAATGCACTGACATGCTTGGACTGGAACAAAATATTCCCAGCGGTGTTATTTGTCTTGTCTTTTTCAGAAACTGTCACAAACCACATCCGAAAGGGGGTGAAGAAACACAAAGCTACAGTTACCGAAGTGATTATGCTGCTGTCATGGTTTGAAGTGTTCTTGTATTTGCCAAAGTCTGTGGGATGTTATTGTCACATGTATAGTACAGCATTACCAATTTGGCATTTAGATTAACTTTAAATGAAGCATCCGTTGTGCTACTTTGTGAAAATTTTGTATTCTGCCACAGACATCCAAGCTGAGAATTAAGACATCAGTTTGCAAAACAATTCAGTCTATTTAAGCTTGGGGCATTTTGGTCTGTCTGCAACACAAGTGTCAGAGGGAAATCCTGTTGTGAGTAAAAGCACAAATAGTACTTGCTTAGTAAAGGTCAAACTATCAAGTAGTTTGACCTTTACTAAGTTTAGCGAGAGGGTTGTTGTTACCCGTTACCAGCTAAAGCTCTTTAAGGCGGACTAAATTATCTTCTGTCTTTTGGGTGAACTCTCTATTCTTTTAGGTGCCACTGATTTAATACTTTTTATGCAATATGGCAATTTCTGGAAGTTACGGCTTTGCTGCTTCCTCTTCATGGGGCACAGGTATCTCAACCCAGTGAAAAATGAAATGAGCAATTACCTTAAATAGACTTTAGAGTCCAATTGGTCCAAGACCAATGATTTACTAGGCAACTTATCATTGTAGTATAATGAGTATAAACATTTACGGCTCAGATAGCGTGACATTTCTGTGCATACTCGAAAAGTGTTTAAACTGAATTACAGTAGCATGTTTAATCTGTTATCACTCTACAATAAAAAACGATGACTATATTTCTGCAAAAAATGATGACAGGAGGGAAACTCACCTTATTGGTTTTTTTCATATCGACATTTTTTTCTGAAATTTTAAATATGACCATATTATATTGACGCTTTCTTCGTGAGAAAGCATTTATGTGAATGAAAATCTGAAAACATTCTCATTGAATACTGGCAATAACTCATTTGCATATCACATATAAAAATGTTCTGAATATCGGCTGACACTGGTTCCTCCTGTAGATTCGAATATAGTTTCCTCTTTTCATTTAAATATATGAAGTTTATATTTCAAATGTTATCAGTTTATTAAATTTTTTAAGCTCAGTTTGTGTAATTCCTTTATCAGAAACATGGCTAACAGAGAACTTGATGGAACATCATAAATCATCTAGCTGCAGCCCTTTAGTTATTTCCGAATCATATAAATGATTATCAAAAGTTTCCAATATTCTATTCCATGTTTGCTAATGCAATTCTGCTCCTTTCCTATTCAAATTTTGATTCCATTTTGAAGCATGCTAATTTTGGTGTGAGAGGCTAAGCTTCAGATTTGCTTAAAAAAATCTTTATAACAAATCTTTTTTTCTCTTCCTGCAGGGTTTATTATTATTTTTTCCCCTCAAGATCATTGATCTGATTTTAATTATGGAAATAAAACTAAACACTTCAGAAAGAAGCAAGCTTCAGTCCTGCTAATAAAATTGCCTCATTTATTCAATGCATTCCTGTAGAAAAGCCTCACTAACTCGGGACTCTTTGTCTTGCCGGGAGTTTCATTTCTGTCCTGCCCTATCCATAAAAATCATGATTGCAAAAAACGTCATTTTGTACTTGCACTTATTGTAAGGGTGCCCGTCGACTAAACCCTATGCACACTATCACTCTTTTCCAGCTGCAGGAATTATGTTCATGCTCTACAATCTTCTCCATCAGTTCCTCATTTTGCTCGATATAAACCCATCATGGACAGCTCTCCGCTTGATTACTCACTAACCATACCTTACTCTACAATGGTGGCTGCTCTATATTCTAAGTTGTCTTAGTATCTGTAGGAAAAATTATCCGTAGAAGACAATGGACCGGTCAGAAAAAAATCTATATAGTTATACCTATTCCCTGTAAGTGCCATTCTAATTTTCACTGAAATATAAAACATGTTTCCCCCCATATTATGTGCAGCAATTACTCCATGAACTTGTGTTTGCAGAACAGTATAATATATTTTAGAACAATGTCAAAAATTGTTGAGCATCTAGTAAAATGATATGTTTATGTAAATATGGTGCTAAGTACATCAAACAATTATCCATATACTGAGTTCTTACCAGGTAAAATGTGACAAATCACTTAAAGAAGTTGATTTTTTTTTTCTAATGTAAAGTTTTGGGCTGTGTTTTTGAAGGAACAGTTTTAGGAGTCTTTCGTGGGTTTTTTAAATGGTGGTGAACACATAATCAAATTAGAGTAACATTGTTTATTTACTTATAAGGTTCAGTATGGAGAGCCATTACAGCCAAAATTAAATAAATAAATAAATGGGTGAAATGTTGCCCTCTTACAAAACTGACCAGACTGGGCTGTTTTAAACACTCTCACTGATTAATGTTTTGAATTGTGGAACTTTTTTTCCAGATTGATGAGTGAAAACAATCCTGAATTCTAAATAAAAACAGCAAAAACAGAATTATATAATTCATTTGCTTATTATTTTGACAGAGTACATGCATTGTTTTTTGTTACAGTTACACTGATGTTATTCTCTGAACTGATTTCAAACAGTGGTGCAGATGATGAGCCCAGAACAAAAACCTGTGAACTTAAATGACTTCCCATTAGTCGACTTATTTATAGCTCTGGTGTTCACTTAACATTTTGAGCTTCAGCACCGTCTTGATCCCAACTACTGGGAAAACTAAGAATCTAAAAACTTTGTGGATAATATTGTGAAAGACGACCCTAAAAAACTAGTTCTAAGTTCAGTTCAGGTAAAACTTATTTCAAGTTCACCATTTCAAAGTGAGTTCTTGATATGTTAAAAAATAAAATTTAAACAAATTTACATGTCTTCCTATAATTTACCATCCAACACTGTCACCTTTTAAGTCTAGCCTTTACTAACTTTCTTTTTACATTCTTAAACTTTGCACATCTTAATTCAACCCAGAAATCCTCCTGCAGACCTCCTGCCTGCAGCAGACAAAACCAGAGTGCAAAGAATGTGATCAACTTTGATGGATACGACTCCAGGCATTATTTTAGTCAAGACGAGGTCTTTACAGACAAGGATAAAGCAAGTGGAACAGGATATAGGTACATTTTAAAATTTATTAAATTGTCAAAATGTTCTATTTTTGTCAATCATTTTTTAGAGTGAAATCCAAATTAAAGAATTTAATACACAGGGTGAAATATTTCAAGCCAATTTTTTTCTTGTTATTTTGATAATTATGGTTACATATAATGAAAACCCAAAAATGAATATTTAGAAATTTAGAATATATATATATATATATATATATATATATATGTATATAGATATAAAGTTAAATATTTCAAATTCATGATACCTAATCAGCTAATAAACACAAAACACCAGAGCTTGGTCTCTAAATAGACTCACACTCAGGGTCAATAGGCTGCACAATCATAGCGTCATGTTTTTAGTTCCTTAGGACCTGAATGTAGGTAAAAGCCATCCCCTAACACTACGCTTTGCTTTGTAAAGAGGGTCTAGACCTCTCAGCTATTCAAAAACCATTGCTTAAGTTCTAAATTTAACCGCTAACATTTGGCCATAATGTATGTAATGCATACGTTCCATGCTATGAAGCTTACTGGAAATCGCCTGCACTGTAAACACTCCACTGCAAAGAGAGAAGTGCCAAGCTACTAATTCAATATTTGGAAGTGTGACTAACACGGGCTGAATTACTTTCATCATTTTCACTGCTGCCGTTGCTAAATCTACAGGCAGACTACAATTCTAAAACAGCTTAGAAAACCAATGTCATTGTTCACAGCTCCTCCTTCTCTTCGCTGATTGACCCGGTAGAAATTCTACCAGGGGCCCACTTCAAACTGATTTGAGTTCTCGGGCTGTTTGATGGCATTGCTTGTCAGTTATTGAACAATTAATACGAAGGTCAGTTTGTATCTTAAAGATCTAGGGGTTTGAATGAAGCCCGATTTGTATTGCATTTGCAAAAGTAATTGCTTCATTCCTGTATTTTTCTCCAAGAGGAGAAGAAATGTAGACAAAGCACAAGTTGTTGCTGCTAAACCCCATTTTAACATTTCATTTAGCTTGAATAAGCACGTAGGGCTTGTATCCTCCAAATGAAATATATTAAAGCAATGACATTAAAAAGAAGATAGATAACAGGAAAGAGATTTCTTTTTTGTTGTGTTTAAAGGGACAAAATTTAGATCCAGTCCTGGATTCTGACCTGACAAAAAGGGAACTTAACCTTCATCAGCTTCCTTATTAAATATAAGGGAGATATATTTTATATTTTCATAAAATGTTCTCAAAACATATTTTTTATCTTCTTTAAAATGCATGCAGGATCATGTTGTGTTTGAATAGGAGATAATATTTCCCAAAGATTGTTGATAAACTATGATGCAGTGAAATTTAAACACAAACTGTAAAATATTAAATGTAACTGTCAATTCAGCAATTGCCATAATACAACAAAATGTGGTGCTACAAATATATTAAGTAAAAGAAATTTATATAATGCATTAAATTCCTAGGGATGTTTTTGTGACGAATTACAGCCTAAAATTTACACAACAGGTTTTTTGTTGTATTTTCCATGAGAACTTATGACAAATCAAGTGAAACTTAGATGCCTACCAACATTTTTATTTTTTACAATCAAATGATTTAAAGTTTCAAAGCATAATGTGAGCTTTTTTTCCCCAAATTACTGTACTCTGAAGGCTTTAGCATAATCAAAGCACATTCAAATCCTTTTGATAAGTGGGATGGCTGTAAGGACCTGTGAGCTAGTTCCCATGGGCACCGTGAAGCACCTTTCAGCTGTAATGATGTAAACTAGTGGAACAGAGTACAGTAGGCAGTGGCATAAGGGCTTAATTGTTCTTTCAACGAGACAGCAGTAAAGCCCTTCTCCGTCTCCAGAACTTAATGAGAAACCAATGTGCTGCAGTTAACTCACCTCTTTCTGGGTTGTGATGATAATTGGAAATCAGTTGAGTGTGCACTGGTTTGGAGCATTTCAAGTCAAATTAACGTCAATACATGCATCGTTTGCAGCAATACTGGTTTAATATGGAAGACCAAAACTGACATAATAGTAAATAAAAGAATAAATATATAAATAAAAGAATAAATATATATCCTACATTATAATAAATAAAATAAATATTTCTAATAAGAAATAAAAGCGTAAATATCAAATTTTCATGTCCTGTTACAAATGAGTTTTTGTCAAGAAAAATAGATATTTTGCTTTGATTTTTTTTTTGCTTCTCCCTTTTCTGCTCACTGTTTTTCCATTTGCTCTATTTCTGTTTGTTGTATTATTTGCTGTTTTATTTGCTCCCTGTATTTCTGCTGCATCGTTATGTTAATGAGGAGGGCTGCCTTCTATGTCCAGCTTTCTATTTTGTCAATAAACAGGAAAGAGAACGATCAGTGGCAGATCGATTGTGAATGCCTTCCTACTAGGCGCTTTCATACTTGTATGCTTAATTTGAGTAAGTGTTCTTTTGTTTCCCTCCTTGTGTTGGTCCTAGTTTTAATGCAAGTCGACAGCTTACGTATGTATTTTTGTTTTTCTTTTTTTATCGTTCGAAATTCTACCACTGGGGGAATTTACTTAGCTTATGTTCACCCAGACGTATATATATAAAAAACATTTATTCTTTTATTTACACATTTATTATTGTGTTGGATATATATTTATTATTTTATTTATATGTTTGTTATTTTATTTATATATGTCGGATATATATATTTTTTAGTTATATATTGTTTTATTTATTATTATGTCAATTTTGGTCCTTCATACTTTCAATGACAGAGGCTAGTGATTTTATTCCGTTTGGAGCGGCACAAAAATTATTTTAAATTATTATATAATGCGGAAACTTAACAATACTAATACGGGAGCGTGGCGGGAAAAACACGTTAGTTTCCCGGCCAAAACTTGGTCTTTGATGAGGCTTTGATACCTTTTGAGTTACTGTCTCCTTCAATGACTCTTCATAAAGAAAAGTTCTAAGAGTTCTTACACTCAAAAGCGTAGAATTGTGTTGTGCAGACTTTTAAAGAACAAATGAAGATAAAAAGGATATATTTTAATATTCCCGCTGTTCCTGACCCTATGGGGGGGGGCTTGAAAGAAAGGAGCTGTAGCTGTTTGCTACAAATGCAACGCTTAGGCTGCTGATTGAAAGCAGGACTTTAAAAGTTTTAGATCAGCTTGGCGAAGAGGACAAATCAACATCAACACAATCAGAGACGGTGACAGAAGGCATCACGATCCCAAAGAAATTTGCTACAACATCAAAAACGCAGAAAGGTATGTGCATGAATGTTCTTGTTGAGCTAAGAAATACACACAGAAGCTCAGAACTAGAACATATGTTCACAACAAAGGATGAAAATCTCCTTGCCTAGATGATCGAGCTGTTGCAAGAAGAAATGAAAAAGGTCTTTAAACATTATACGAATAGGCCTCTCAAAAAGCTGTGTAGGGCAGAAGTTGCAGGATTTGTCATTGCAGCCCTTACCATAGTTATTGTAGGATTGATAATAATGCTGTAACACTGTTAGTTTGAGTTCAACCAACTAATAAGTTAGTTGAAGTCAAACAATTTGAGGAAACTGATTGATTTAAACAGTTAAAGTTCATTTTAAGTCAAATATTTTCATTGTTTATAATTTAAAATATCTCTCACCACGTGCAACTCCAGAGTGGAAGTATGTCCAGTTGCTTTCAAGGTGACGGTTTGTCCTTTCTGTCTCTGTGTTGCCCTGCGACAGACTGGCAGCCTCTCCAGGGTGACCCCGCCTCTCGCCCGGAATATTAGCTGGAGAGGAACCAGCAACCCTCCTGACCCCACAAGCGACAAGGATGTACAGAAGATGGATGGATGGATGTTAAGGGAAAAAAAAACTTTATGTGAATTAGCAATGCTTATTATATCTAACTCACAAAGACTATTCTGCTAATATTGTGCCTTTTCTTTTTGAAATGCTGGTACTGATGAAGCATTTAGTAACAGTCAATTATTTATTCCACTGTACGGAATTTAAGAGTGATGAAAAAATATATTGATGTCAATTCAATGAATATTATGTTGTGATGTTTTGTTGAGCTAAAAGACAAAATTTATCACAGCTGGAAATAATTTTCTCTACACACAGTGAGGAGATAAACTTTCACTGAGCTCTTTGAAATTGTATATGACACTATAGTGAAAGATGTGTCTGCTATGCAAGTTGGGGTTTTTTTGTGTGTTGAGAGGCAACGCATGAAGAAAGGGATTCACGTTGTGTCCACGACTATGCCAAGGAAGAACCTTCTTCCTTGGCTTCCGGGTTTTTTCCCCCGTTTTTTCCCCCGTAATTTAACAGTTTTTATATGTTACATTTTAAACACAGGAAACTGTTAAGTTACGTAAAAAAAAAACCTGTTAAATTACGGAAAAATTCTGCCTGAAATTACGTAAAAAAAACAGAAAATGTACTGGCAGAAAATTACCAGGACATTTCCCCGTTTTTTTTACTGAAAATCTGAAAGAAAATACTGTTTAATTATAGGAAACATCTGATGGAAATTCTGTAAAAAAAAAAAAAAGAAAATATCCTGGCAGAAAGTTAGCAGGACATTTTCTGTATTTTTTTTCTCCAGAAATCCATCAAAAATATTTTCCATAATTTAACAGTTTTTTTATGTCAAATTTGAAAAACTCAAAACCTAAATGTCACAGTAAAAATGTCCTGGTAATTTTCTGCCAGTATATTTTCAGATTTTTTACGGAATTTCCAGCAGAATTCTTTCTGTAAATTAACAGATTTTTCCCCCATAATTTAACAGTTCTTGTATGTTAAATTTTAAACACAGGAAACTTAAATTACGTAAAAAAAAAAACTGTTAAATTACGAAAAAATTAGGTTGAAAATTCCGATAAAAAAACAGGAAAATGTCCTGGCAGAAAATTACCAGGACATTTTCCTGTTTTTTTATGGACAAATTTGAACTGAAATACTGTTAAATTACAGGAAACCTCTGAGGGAAATTCTGTAAAAAAAAAAAAAACAACTGAAAATATTCTGGCAAAAAGTTACCAGGACATTTTCGGGTTTTTTTTCTTCCAGAATTTTCATCAACATATTTTCCATAATTTAACAGTTTATGTCAAATGTACCGATATTTTGTTAACCCAAAACTGAAATTCTGTCTTATTACTCTGTCTTGATACATTCACAAACTTTTTTTAAAACCTTGGACATTTCCAGATACTTTTGTCTTCCAATTTTATACCATATGTTGAGGATTTTGACCTCTGTTGCTGGATTTTCCTAACTGATCACAATAGGGCTTCGGTCAGAAAGCACGCTGGTCATCAGGGTGTTTAAATGGTTTACTGAAGAATTACTGAAGAACGGTGCAAATAAATTGAAGCAGTTTCTGAAAATACAATAATAATACAAATTCAAATTACTATTTAAAAATTAACATCAGTGAGCAAACAAGCTTTAAATAGCATTAATTTCTTTCTAAAGCACTGTTTTAAATCTGAATGATGCAGAACAGCACCTGGAATCAGTATTTCCAACAGCCCAAACAGCCAAATACAAAGATAGTTTCAACACTAAATTAAGAACAAAACAGACATTCATTATGTCCATGGTATTGTAGAAAACACCAGACATTTCTTAATTTAAACTAAAGGTTTAACAGGTTGAGTAAAACAAAAACAAATGTACACACCTAGTTGCTTGCCAGGAATAGTTCAGACATATTTTTCAAGGTCGACTACATCATGACAATAGTCGAGTCGACGTCGACTAGTCGCGGTGACGTCATAGTGACGTAAGCGCAAAAA
>CAEGAF010007186.1:0-19854 GCA_903067075.1 Micropoecilia bifurca
AGTAAACTCTGTCTGGAATTAGCAGTGGTACTGTATTAGCGTTAGCTTACCCTGCCACGTTTAGGCGACGCTGTAAAGCATGAAATCTCCGGCGGATAACAGCTGGCGGATAACAGCTGGCGGATAACAGCTGGCGGATAACAGCTGGCGGATAACAGCTGGCGGATAACAGCTGTCCTTCTGTGTGCAACAATCGCAGCATCCTGAGCATTTCTTCCACTGCGCCTTTCTTCCTGAAACTTTAGGAAGATCCCAATAAGTTTAAAAAATAGCCACACGGGGCCAACGTTGTCCATAGCTCTCTCCTTTCGTTATTTTTCCAAGGATGCAAAAGTCTAGAGGCGTGGCTTGCAGCGCCCCCTTCGCTCCCCCTGAACGCAAGGAGGCGTTGCTCTCTACACACCGAACATGGCCGGTGGAAACGGAATGCATTTTTTACAGAGCCGAGCCGAGCCGAGCCGAGCCGGCCGGGCCGGTGGAAAAGAGGCACAACACTCTGGTTTGGTGGAGTGTGTGCAGCTTTTTGTGTACTTGACTCAATTGAAGTTTTATGTGATAAACAACTTAACCTTATGCCTGTTTAGATCAATGTATTCAAAGAATAAGACACCATTCAAGAAAAGCCAAGTCATTAAAACTCTTGTGAAAAAAGTATTAACCAAAATAAAATAATTAAATAAAAAAACATTAAATGTAATTCATTTCATAATTACCTTCAATTGAAGAAAAATACAAGAAAACCTGCAATGAGAATTCATAGTTGTTAGGAAATCATGACAGCACTCATGATTTCAGTTGGTTCATGCTGCTGACTCTCCCTCTCTGCCCTGCTGATTCCTCATTGTCCTATGCTGCTCCCCATTTAGACACCTGTTCAGTTTGAGATCCTTATCTGATTTCTTGAACACAGAACATTTCTCTCTCCCCTCATCACACATATTTCTTGAGAAAATTAAATTTTTTCTGGGAAAGTTTTAAAGGCTTTGCTTCCATCTGACCAGCTTTAATTCCATCTTACTTCCTAGAAATTTGACCTTGTGGCTCCAAGAAAAGGGTTCAGTTGGTGAAAAGTAGCACTATTTGATCAAAGTACTCTTGACTCCCTCAAATTGTTCCACATAATCTTTTAGAAATGTTGAAGTGCCATATTTTTCTCTATTTATGCAGGATTATCCATCTGTTCCTAAATTATGTCTTATATTGAGGATGTGTTGCATTTGGAAGTTTGAACCAATTTAAATTTCCAGTGACAAAACAAACTTCAGTAATGACAGCTGGGGCCTCACAGGTTTTAGTAGCAACACAAAGGCTATGTAGCTTTAACATTATGCTACTTCCCTGGAACCATTGGAGAGGTAATACTCAGAGAGAGGCCAACCATGCTAGTGTAATGAGTTAGCATTGTCCTTGGTATATAATGAGAAATGTAAGATAAGGTAAGTTAATTGTATTTATATAGCACACTTTCAGCAACAAGGTAATTCAAAGTCCTTGAGCTTGTGAAGCTGGGAGGTAATACAATAATTGGTAATGCAACAAAAGACAGAAATGGAAGGATGCTGAGTGTTCTGTGAAAAGAGTGTGTTCTGTATTTAGTAGTGTTTTTGGCTATATCTAGTCATAGTTTGAAGGCTTGTTGTTCTGTGTTCTTTCCCCCCAATTCTTCTCATTCCCTCTCCTTCATACTTCAATTTTGTCACACATAGGCTTCCACATGGGGGCCAGGGCCAAAGCAAGAGGGGAGTCTTCTAAACAGACGATATAAAGTTGACAGATGTTGATGAAACTACAGTCATTCACATGGTGCTCACTGACACTAAAGTATATTGATAAAGAACCAAAAAATAATTTTTTTTGTTTAAATTTTTGTCACTTTTATTAGCTCATCAGCTTTTTTTGTTGTTCAGGGCCGCTCATTGTTTAATATGTCAGTCTTGCATTTTCATTGCCATTATCTGCTTTCTTGGAAAATCCACTCTATTGATCACCCTTCAACTATGTCTGGAGTTTTATTGATACATTTTAAGATTTGAAGCAAAAGGCATCAAAAAAAATAGCATCTAACATTAACTAAAATGAATTCCTGTGAAGTTATGTTTTTGGAGATATGTCTGTCTGACAGCAACATAATGTCTCCTTGATCTGTTGGGATGAGATAAATGTAGAATAAATTTTCTGTGCCCGATGTTTAACTTGTCTCTATCCACGTCACAGAAATAACCTCTTTCCAGAACTGGATCTTGTGATGCACTGAAATTATACAGCTGTAGGAATATAAGTCCCTCAACCCAGGGGATGAAGTGTGAGCAATTATTTAAGTTGAGCTGTCCAGAAGGCTGACTCAAGGTGCTGCCCTGAGGAGTTAGCCGCTCATTGTTTAAGTCTGGAGTGAGCAGTTTGTGTTGAACTGGTCAGATACTCTGCTGTGGAGTTTTCTCAGGGTTACCTCTGGTGTCTTTGTCCCTGATCTACAGCCTCTATAATATGCCCTTTGGTTTGTAGTGGGGTCACTATATGTAGGTTTTCATCTTCAATGGTGATACCTGTATTAAAAATGATTTATTTTCCATACAATGCTGCCAGCCAAGACCCACCTTCAGTTTGTCTCCACTCCGTGCAAAAACCTACTCAAACCAACCAGACTGAGATTCTTTGACAGTCCACTAAGGTGCACTTCAATGAAACAACTGAGAAAATCATACAAGTGGGTATGTGGCTTAGTAGTAAACAATATTTACTATTCACTATTACAATTAGATGTTTTTCATTAATTATTCAACTTTCAGGGCAACACAGAAGTTAAAAGGTTTGTTGAAAAAAGTGATATGAAGCCCTTTTAATGTATTTATAGGTGTGTGTGTGTGTGTGTGTGTGTGTGTGTGTGTGTGTGTGTGTGTGCGTGCGCATGTGCTCTCATTTCTGTAGCCTGCATAGAACCTTTTTTAGTGTATTCACTAACATTCTGAAGTCCAACAAGCTCTATGGGGGCTCAGGCCCTGTTCTCATGTGTTGGATCCATTTCTTTTTACCATTAGAGGTTAAATTTAGAATTATGTTGTGAATTAAGTTTGGTTACTAGTAATGTGTAGGGTCAGGGCTAAACATAAAAGCAGTCGCTAAAATTAATGGAAGTAAAAACAAACTCCTAATATGGTTGGACATACAGATTTTTGTGTTTGTGCATGTGTGTGTAGTATGGTATGTATGATACCAACAGTAAAACAGACTCAGGGTTAAACATACTTTTATTGTAAAACATTAAATTATTTCAAGGGTTAGAATATATAAAATACCCCAAACCTGCCAACAACACTGATGTCACATTAAAACCAGACAAAAACAAAGTTAAACATCTGGAAGGAATGCTCTGATTTGGATGTATTTTGAGCACATTCAGTCCAATAATGATTGGATTTCCAAGGATCTGGCATGTTTTGAAGGGAATCAAAAACATGACATCATCAAAAAGTGTCTAATGTGACATCTTAAGGGAAAATACAGTAATGCTATCAGGCATTAGCCAAAGTGTCCATAAGTCAGTGGTAAGAGTGAGTCATTTTCACTTCCAACCTTTAATTCACTGCTTGACTGACTGTCAGAAGCTCTGGCCACTGCCTGTAAGACTGAAGGCCCCGCATACTCAGGTGTTCTTCACTCCATGGAGGTCTACAAGTACATGAGGTGGACTCACCACTGGACATGGCTGCCTAGAGGTTGATTACTTGGCAGGAAACATTGTTTACATCAAACCGTTTTGTATGAGGCAACAAGGTTGTGAGTCGCTGCAACAGGTAGCAAAAACATCATCCTCTGTGCTGCACTGACAGCTGTGTGTGTTGGCGGCTCCGGTGCAGAAGAAATGGGGCTAAACGCCAACTCATAAAACTTACTACTATCCATTCAGATGGTGGGAAATGAAGGAATTCATCATGAGAACTTTTGGCGATGAAAACTAAACTCTCTGCTGAAAGTGCACAGTGTGCACAGACGAATATGGACAGTACACTGGAGTATGTGGGAACCTTCACCCTTCAGTACTGTTCGTAATGTGCAGCTCCTTGCAAGTTCTATCATTTCAATATCGCATTTGTTTTCAAAGTTACCGTTGGTTTGTCAAATGGTACATTTTAAAAATGCTGAGACACATTTGTACATATAAGAAAAAGAAGTATTTCACCTTTACAATTTTTTATGCAAATGTTTCACATCATCAGATTGATTTTAATATTAGACTAAAATGTCCTGAGCAAATATAACATGCAGTTTTAAAAAATGCTTTACAAAACAGCCTATATAGAAAAGTCACCCCAACCATCGACAGTGAAGAACCATATTTTTCAGTTTAATATCACTGACCACACCTGACGCTGATTTCTGCCATACCTGCAGACATATAAAATAGTTTTTATTTTAAAAAAGCAATACATCATTCACTGATATAAAGAAATTCAAAACACTTACACCTTTTTTTTCCTTTTTTTTCCTTTTGCATACTCTAAACTGCTTCTGGAGTGTTGCATTACATGCATTACATGCATTCAAATTTTACTGGGCATCTTAAGGTCACTCATTTTCTCACCTTTGCAATGGCTGTACACTCTCTTCTGCACTATTTGGAACTTCCATCTACTCTGTGCAGACTCTAATATTGTTCAAGAACAGCTTCAAAAGAAAACGAATACTCTGATCCAGGAGATCACAAAACCATCTTGAGCTCTGCTGGCCTCACTTGCTTCAGGTAAGGTCAGTGTTCATGACCTAAGAAGGACTGAGCCAAAGCTACAACCATTCCCATGCTAAAACCACCATAGACCTAAACAAATATTTACCAAAAAACATTTTCACTTTTGCTATTACATTTCTGTAAACTTAAAAGACAAAAGTGGAAAGTATGTGACCTCTGACAAGTGGAATAAATACCAAGCATTGTGACACAGTGATGGTCTGGGGTTGTTTTCTGCTTTGGGAACTGGATGACTTGGAGTTGATAGGACCAGGAATTTTACTTTCAGCCAGAAAATCCTGACAGTACATCCATTAGAGTCGACCATTAATTAGTAGCTGCATTTCTATTAAAAATGTCAGCAAAACTTTATGAATGCTCCACAAAAATTTTTACAATTGTGGTATTTTCACTAAATAAAAAACTAAATTAAAATCCCACGTGAATAAATTTATTAATGCCATAAGCCATTAAAAACATGAAGATGACCACTTCCTGTTGTCGTCTTCTTTGTGGTTTGCAGCAGTGGCAACATCCGGTTGCTGATCAAGTGACTCATATGGTACAAAAATCATTTTCATTGCCATTTTGTAAATTAACCAGTTTCAATACGGCCAAAAACAAGTTTTCTTTCCAAAACAACCATTTTTCTATGCAAATTTATTTTCAAAATGTGAAATTATGCAATTATTATGGTCAATGAAAATGCAGCTATTGTTAGTTGAAGAGAATTTGGAATACTAACTTGGACAATGATCTGAAACTCAGCAGTAAGAACAGCTTGGTTTTAAGAAAATGAAAATAAGTCAAAGTCTGCTCCTAAATCCACTGACCTCCTGGTCATGCTTAGAAACCGTCCAGTGTGGATCAATTTAAACTAAATCTAGTGAGATACAATTCTGCCACAGCGGTGAAAGTCGTCTAACCTAGTAAGAGTGATAGTTGTTACTATCACTGGCTCAAGCTGTTCAGGGTTATTCGTTTTTACATGGAGTGTAGTTGCTTTGAACAGTTTCTTCCCTGAATAAAACAATCAATCAATCAATTTTAAATATGCATTTTGTTTTCACTGACATTATATTTGTCTGATAAACTTGTTTGAGGATCTGGTTAATTTACCAAGCAAAACCAGATTTAATCTGTAAGAGAGCAAACACCGTTTTAGTTTGCTAAAAACAATATCTTCTGTTGCTTTTAAAAACCCAGAAAAGAAACAATGAATCTGTCACCAACTACTATACATCATGCAAATGCTGTACAATTTCCAAAATACAGCAGTTTTCATAACTGCCTACATTGAGGCATATTTAATATTGCTTACATATAATTTACAAAGACGCCAGGTCAAGTCAAGTATTTTTCAAACGGCTTCACAAAGGTAGCATGTCTCTGTGGTTGTGAAATGACGCATTGAGTACTGTATGTAACCACATTTACACCAGTTGATTAGGGTCATTCTTAATTTTCATTTTGCTTTTTTGCCTTGATAAGTTTATCATTAACTGTTAAAGGACAGTGATCTGTGTTCTGTCCATGCGATTACAAAGCATACAAATGAACCTGAGTGAAACAAACAAATCATCCTGCAGCACATGAAGGCTGCAGGGCTGCAGGTTAGCTTTCTGGATTTCATCCAAGATTGTAACTGTGCAGAGATCATGAAGCCGATTATGAATTGACTGTTCACATTTCTACTAAGCCAACTAGGAGTACAGTCAGTAATAAAAGCAGAACCAAAAGCCAATTGGTACTGTTTTTATATCTTTTAACATTTATAACCCAAATTCACCATGGTCATGTGTGATTCACCACTAATCACACATTCTTAACTTAACAATTAAGAATTCTTAATTTAAATTCTTCATAATTTAAATTAAGGAGATCATCTTAATCCCTAATCTTGTTCATTTGTGACCTCAAGTCGGGTCCCAACCCCTATTTTGGGTTTCTGCATTTACTAGTTAAATATAAATTTACACAATGTTTGATGCCAAAATAGTGGTTGGATGAAACTCTGCTCAAGTCTCTGAAATTATCCCATTATGATTTACGTTGTATAATTTAAAGGCCAGTGTTCAGGATCCAACTATGGTATGAACAAAGTTAGATTTAATGTCCTCTTTGTATTTTTGCTGCCTGAGGCTGGACTTCCAAACTGTTGTCACTCAGAATAACCTTGAAAAAATTAAAGTCAATGCAACACAGCAAATATCAGACTTTACATTGATTTTTCCACTGTGTAGAAAGAACAAAAAATTTGTGGTATTATTCTAAAAAGAGAGAACAAGAAATATACACTACCAAATATCATAACCTGATAATGTACTCATGACATTTATGTCCTAATATAAATTAAAGCATGCATACCATTATTTAAAGAGATTTTGCCAACAAAGAGACAATTAGATACAGTATTTTTCCGGCAAATGATTTTCAGACTACTGACAATTCCACTCAACACTACATTTAGGTCCGACAGGATTTTGAGCTGACACTTCAAAATCATACAGACTTACTGGAACACAGCAAGAGAAACATGAGACAGACAAAATCCAGTTCACAAACCTGAAAAAGACATAAAACACTGCCATCAAAAACAAATGGCACACAAGCAAACAAACGTTATAACTCCAACACCAACTAGAGTAAAAAGGTGATGCCTGGGTTTTCAGACCAACAAACCAACAGTGCCTAAAGACAAGTCCTTCTTATAACAACAAGAATTTGTTATGCTTGTACAAAAAAAGAACATAACAGTTTTTTCCAGCAAAGAAACATGTATAAGAATTTATTTGATTCAAAGTTACAGCAAACCAATTTTAACTCCATCTTGTTAAAGGTGGACTTAAATTTGTATTTAGCGAGAAGAAAAACCAGGGTTGGGAGCAAACTAAATGCAAATCACAGGTTAATGTGAAAACTTCATATTGCCAAAGATTACAGGAAATCTTTTGGGGGTAAAATATTTAACAAATCAAGAAAGCTCCTTATTAAAGGCACACAAGCTTTTTATATATCCCTGACAAGAATTTTTTTGTTTCATTACAATAAATTTCTGCATTCAAAAGTTTAGTAGTTGCATACCAACAATCGGTCTAACTTACAAAATGTTCCTTATCAAACTTTCTTAAAAATCTATGCACATCTATTAAAAAAGACAATATATGCAAAGACTCAAAAATCAGCATTTTTTAACGCATCATCATGGCTATAGAAACACAAACTACCAGGAAATACATCAATCTAAGAAATTCTTCCTAGAAAACCTAAAAAGCGTTTTTGTGTATTTTCCAGCTGGCTACATTCACATGAACACAACTAATTAGTGCTAAGAAAACCATCATAAAATATAATAGACTAGAACAATCATCATGCCTTTACTACAAATACATTAAAATATATATTATTCTTTTCATAGCATTACGTTATTTTACTAAATGGTTTGCACAAAAACTAGCAAAAAATCCTGCCTAACTACAACAAACTTAAAGACCTGTTAATTTTTTAAAAATAAGATATGGAAAATCCTTTTACAGGATTTCTGAAGATCAAATAACACAAAAAAAAATCACGTACTGTGGTTGAAGTTAAAATAACTACATTGACAATAAATATGGATTAGCTCACAGTGATCTTTACTTTACTAGGATGGCTTTTGTTCTTCACATTAACAGATTGGTAGATAAAAAAAAAAATTATTTTCCAACTTGATTTTTATTTCACTCCAAATGCAGACCATCATCTATCTGGAGTTGGGATTTCCTGAAGCAACGTCCCCTTCAGAAACAAAGGGACTTCTTGATGTTTTATTGGTGAACAGCCTAACACACTTCAGACCTCAAAGGGTTTAAAGTGTTAAATATATTCTGTTAATTCACCAAGGCTACACTTTAAAGAGAAACTCAAATACTCTTCCATTTTCTTTGCTTTTAAACACTGAAATTTGGTTTTCTTTTCAACCTCACATTGATTCTGAAGTGCTACTTTCATTTTCTTTTTAAATTTAGTAACGGAATTTGTTTAGTGAAAAGGAAAGAAACTTCCACATCAAGTGGAGCAAGTGTTAAGAGGAAAATCAGGTAAAGTAACACAACATTTAGAAAATAGCCATTCACCTTTTGGTTCAAACTCATTGGAAGACAGATTAGTGCAATTTAAGCAGACCCACTTTTACATATCATTTGCATATCAAATAGCAGTTGTGCAACAAGTTAGATCTGATACATTCATAATTTTTTTTTATCTTTTTTTGGACGATTTGGATTAAAAAAAAGTAGCTGAAACTGCAAATTTCATTCTTTCTTCAACCTCAGAGGGATTTTCGACATTGTTAGAAGAGGCGATCTTTATATCTGCATCAGAATCATTTGGTGGCGCCTGGGTAATTCTGGAACAGGTCCAACCCAAAGCCAACCAGCCTCTCGGCCGAGCGCAGCGCCCTGAGGATCAGAGACAGAGACTGGTTCTTGGCGCTGTGGCACAAGGCGTCCTTGTTTAGAGCGTAGTGCTTGACCACTTTGCTCGTCACGCTGCAGTGCAGAACCACATCCGGGGAGAACTTGAGGATGGAGAACTGGGGAGATTTTCCTGGAAGGCTGTAAAGTAAATTTCTGTAGAGACCAAGAAAAAAAAATGAAAAAAACAAACAAACAATTGATCAAATTACAAAAGAAAAACCGACACAAAGCTTTGGATACTGTGATGAAGAAATTCTTTTGTGGTTACATACACATAAACAAGCTTGAGATGAGATTTTGCTGTTTCCTTGTTTTTATTGGTGATGTTTTTCTTTGATTCTACATTGTTATGATGAATAATAAGATTAAAGAATAATAAGAAGAAGAATAATAGATTAAAGTGCAAAGTTAATAAAAGTTATTGAAAATGTACAGAATCATAAAAGTCATATTTGTCAGTTGGCTACACTGAATTTGCAGTTGGTAAAACAACAAAAGCATCCAACGGACGTTGGAATTACGCCTGAGAAAGATCAAGATTGCCAAGCAGCTCTGAGTTTAGCTCCATGGCTGCCAAGGATATAGATTGCAGTAAAAGTTGCTGGCATAAATTATTTAGTAGCATTTCTTACAATTTGTATTTGATTAAACCAGAGCCAACAACAGTGCAGTAAAATATCTATTTGTGAACATGTTCCTTTTGTGTGCTAACATGAACAAAACTCTGTTCTTCTGGGCGTTCATCACCAATACCAAGCGACACTAAAATAAATGGCAAATTGCAACTAAACTGCTGTCAACTTGGCTGTGATTTTATTTCCAGATCCAAGCTCCAACTCCTAACCATGTGAAACATTAGCCATCTCACAAAAGGACCTGAAGGCTTCATTTCAATGTTTTCAGCTGTTGGCTCAAGGGAAAGTATTAACAATGGTTAATTAGCAGAGCAAACGAAGGTGCTAGAAATTGTTCCTTTGTCAACCGTGTTCACTTCAGAGGAAACGTGCTGCTGATGTGCGTTGAAAGAGCTTCACAGGAAAGGATGCTGCTGCTAGCAAGATAACACTCAAATCAGCTTTTCATCAAACCACCAAGAACTTTCAGCTGCTCTAAGGAGAGCCTCAAGTTGCCAATTAAGTCCAGCAGCTACGTCCATGAAGAACCTTCAGTTATAGGAGGGGCTTCCCAAGAACTACAGGCAGGTTCCACACAGCAAGCTGGAATGTTTCAGACCTGGGTCTGGATGGGCCTGTAATCATGGTGGATTCTATGATAGGACAATTTGGATAAAATTAACCTTAAATATTTAGGCTGAAACATGTGCAGGTTTCAGATAGTGCAGCCCTGTCAGCATCATACATTTTGCAGGACAATAAATTGTCACAGAAAATTATTGCGATAAACGATAAGCCATAAATGGTTTCTGATGCCTCTGAAAACAACATATCCCTTCAAAGAATGTTGACTACCAGAATGGAAATGATCAAGCTCATTTTAATTTTTCATGTCATTATTTGCTTATAACAGGCTTATGATATAAGATATTTTAAGATGTCTTTAAAAGGCGCTGAGCTGGATGCTTTTTGAAGCTCGTTCCTTTCATTCCAAGACAGAAACCTATTTGAAGGATTTTCAGGGCCACACATCTCATTTAAAATAAACAAGTCACTGCTAGATGAGGTGTGTCTCACCTAGCAGTGACATACAAATGATCATCAACAGTCAACAGAAAGCTGCCTCTCCTGAGCTTGTGTCTTTTTCTAATTCATTCCAATGGCCATTTTCTGTCAAGGTTTTGTGTAAATTGTCTGACACATTATGTCGACTGAAAGCAGAAACTTGTGAAGAACTGTTTTTCACTCATGTGACCTCTGCCCTCTTTGCTGTCTGCACCATGTAAGTTATTGGCTGTAAAAGTCTTCTCTCCATACAGTACAGATACGTAGATAAGTCTTTGGGGTAGACGAGTAGTCATTTGTAGGTCAGAATGACACAAACTGCAGAGTGTTTCTCTCGATGGGACTGAAGAACATTGATTTCTCCTAAAGTGGCTGAACGGACAGTCTTAGAGAGTAAATGGAGTGATTCTTCATCTGTTAAGACACAGGTCGTGTTCTATAGGGTGTGAAGAGCACTGACCTTCAGCACACAATTCAGACTCAAAGACAGAGCACTGTGAAAATCCTCCGTCTACCTCTGGAAACTGCTCAATATACCAGAGACTGTCCCTGAAGGACAGAGGCACTGAGAATATGTTGATAATATGTTATTGGGATGACAAAGGTAAAATCAATCCCAGTCCCTATGCTCAGAGAACAGGTTTTCTAAATGAATTTCTGAAGGAGGTGCCAACTTTTCGTGGAGTTGGTGTTTCAGCATGTTTCTCAGCAGGGGAGGCTCTCAGCTGGGTCTGTGCTCCCAGCTGGAAACACAACCACATGGCATAAGGCCTGGGCACCGGGGAACACGGCTCTAAATCCACACTAATACTGATATTTGTCTCACAGACTGTTAAAAATGGTAACATTTTTCCTGACTCTGCAGTCTCACATGCTGCAAAAATATGCAACAAACCAGTCAGCCCTTTCTCTAATGACCAGGCTTTAACTGGGTCTTCCCCAGTCAGCAGGTTTCTCCATTTGCAGGTCCTGCACAGTTTTGGAACCATCACAGCCGGACCTGACCAGGTATTGCATGCAAACAATTTTATTGGCAGCAGACTGGGTTCATTGATTAGTCTGTGGATTTCTGTCACGAGATGAGCAAAGGCGGTACTTGTGGAGCGCATATAGAGTCAACTGGACGAAGCAACCAACAATTGACAGATAAGCCGAGAAATTTCAGAGATATTAGCTGCCTGAGAAAGGCAGCTAATAGGCAGGACATGATCTGAGCGTCGACCGAAGTGCCTGTGTGCTCAGGCTCCCACGTTCTCATTCAAGAGTGAGGAACACACCAGCATTGGCTAGAGCCAAACCACACATTAACCAGCTACAGTGAGACTTGGTAACGGTTCTGAAATACAGATTAAAGTGATCACATCTGGCTTGAACTGATGATGATTAACAAATATTAGGTTTTCATAAAGCAGAAGCTCATTTTTCAATCTTATCATTCTTGACTGAACACGTCTGATCTTTTTCATGCTAAAATGTACAAGTACAAGAATAATTGGCAGTAGAACTGAAAACAGACGCAAAGTGAAACAAAATAGGTGAACTCCACACACCAAGAAAAGAGACACAGCTGATGCCCAAAGTCTCATTTATAACAAACAGGAGGCCATTCAGCAGCTGTCTGTTAGCGTTCTGGTTTATAGAAGCTGCTTTTGAAGAACCTGTGAGCTTAGAGAAGATATATGCCAATGATTGGTGTGCTCCTCCAAACCCTGACATGGCTCCCTGATGGAGACCACCTGCTGCTCTGAAACATAACAAATTGTGTTCAAGTCAAGACTGGGGCCTCAGGTTTGAGTCCAGGTGCTGCAGCAACAAGCATCCAGGACTGACGGCCGCTTGGAGCATCTGCAGCCTCTCACACTTCAAAGAAGTACTTTTATCTCCACAAGCTCTTAGTAAAGTAAGACATTTTATGTGATTCTTTTGAATAAAATATGAGATCATGTTAAACTTAAATATTTCTGGATATTCATATTTGACGCATTTGAAGAAATGGTTTTTTTTGCAAGTGATTTTTGGCTCATTTTTAATTAGCATAAAAGCCCATTGACTAAAAAAGCCCTTCAGTTTCTAAAAGCACTCTACATAGCAGGAGCCTGTTGTTAAACAGAATAATGTGTTATTAAATCAACATAATTATAATGTTTGTCACAAAGCCTCAAACTACATATGGATAATGATAGAAAGCTTAATAGAATCTTCTGTTATTGGCACATTTGTTGCTTCTTGGAAAAAAAAGGAACAGCTTAGAATGTGAAATGTTTGATCTAATATAGATGGCCTGCAAATTCAGTTGTTCCATCAAGTCTTTTATTGCCTTCAATAAGCAGCAAACTAGTATCAAAAGCTTTATTTTGGTGCATAAACTGGAAAAAGATGGTCGTATGGTTAAGTTGGCACATTAGTCTTGGAGGTAAATGTGGAACTTAAACTCTGAAGCGTAACTCTACTACATGTACTCTGAATTCATACCATCCCAAAAGATGAAAACTGAAATGCAAAATATACGTAAGCAGGATTTTATGTGGACTGTGGATTTTATGAATCAATCATTTCACAGGCAAAACCTCATCGTAGTGACAAAGCCTGCTGTAATCTGTCTGTTTTATGTGTTTGTTTCCTGACAGTTAAGGTCTTGGTCTGGTTCCATGTTGTTTTTGTGTAACTCCATACTGACTTTCCTCACATGTACTACACTCTCCTACTGCAATCATTTCACCTTACAACATGAAACAATTGCTTTCTAAAATCAGCCTTCCATCACCTGAAGAACATCTCCAGGATTAAAGGACTAATGTCTCAGCAGGATCTAGAAAAACTCACCCACTCATGTCTTTAGTCCCATTGATTACTGCAGCTTTGGAACTGAAAACAGGTCTCAGGTCTGAAGCTCATCCAGAATGCTGCTGTCGATGTTCTGACTAAAACCAGGAAGATAGAGCACATGGCCTAGTTCTAAAGTCCTTCCACTCCACTGATAGAGCAAACTTTAAAATACTGTTGTTAGTTTCCAAATCGCTGAACGGCTCAGCACCACAATACATTAAAGAAGTGCTGTTGTATCATCTTCCAGACCTCTCTGGCCTTCTGTTTCTGCTCTACATCCAGAACCAGAATCAAACATGAAGAAGCAGCGTTTGGCTTCTATGCTCCACAAATGTGGAACAAACTTTCCGAAAACTGCAAAACAGCCGAAACAATGAGTTCCTTTAAATCTAGACTAAAACCCCCACCTGTTTAGAGCTGTTTTTGTACCATAATAAATGGAGCACTGACCAACATATTCAACATGGATGAATTCACCAGCTTTGCTTTCATCTCTTCTGATCATCACATTTAACCTTCTACACTCAGATTTTTCACTGTAACATATCTGCTTCAAAAATGTGAAGTTAGAATTTGATCAAATGACGGAATGAGCCCTCATCCCCTACATTACCAAAGCTTTTCATTATTGCAAAGTATACTAGAAGTTGGGACAAAGTGAACTATTACGGCCTTGTGCTAAATATGTTGCAGTGCCTTGGATCTGCTCCACCACAGGGGAATCTGAACTATGAGAGATTCATTTTTATTGCACTTCAGAAGCCTTCGCTGTCCCAATTACATTGGAATATGGTCAAAATAAATGTTGAAGTCAACATCAGTTGGCTGGAAGAGTTTGGAGTTTGTTTACCTGATGTGCCACTGGGGGCTATGCATAGTTTGCCCTACATAACATCTAGAGCTAAACTTGTGGGTTTATAAATTAAATGTTAGCAGCAATGAAGTGACACCTAGACATCTGCAGAACTTTGGACATTATGTCACGATTGGTCAAGGCAGATAAAAGGAAGAGCCAAAATGCGAACGGTGAAGTGGCATGTCCAAGATTTATTTAAAACTTAAGACTTGACTTGGACATAAACATCAGTTTACTCCAACTAAAGATGCAAACGCACAAGAATCCCACACAAAGGAATTACTAGAACCTAAATACTATGTGAGACAGGTGAGAAGGATAACTGGTGAAAAACATGAGCTAAATTAAGAAGAAGGTTGAGCTGAGGAACTTAGAGGAACCAGACTGGACAGAGAGTACAGGAAGAAATGCAAACAAGAAATCAAACCTGACAATCACTATAACATGCACTAACTGAACTTACTGAGGAGATTACTAACTCTATAGATAAGAGATTTGCTGCCTGTGCATTAATAGATCTCAAAAGAGCATTTGATACTATAAATAACCTTTTAATCGGCGCTCAGAGCAGCAGCGTTGCTCCAGTGTTCTCAACATGTGTCTACCAAAATAGAGATTAAATGATAATCAAACAGACTACTACTACTTGACCTCTGGAATGTCAAGAAGAGGCAAGTAGTAACCTTAAATTTAAAGGGATTACAAAAGTAGAAACAATAAAGAGTTTATCCAAAGAGAAAACCACTAAATAAAAGTCCAAACAGCAAAGGTTGAAATCGTTTGTCTGGGTCTGGTGTTGCATTAAGCAGGTGGACGCCTCAAACAAAATGATGAGTTTTTCATCACAGGTTACGCCAGTAGCAGCACCTTTCAGAACTTTGGGTCAAGTAGCCGTAGAGAACTGGACAGAGCGACTCCGGCTCTCACCATGGACTTGGTTCCTCTCCTCAGATGGACATTCAGGAACATTTTTAGCTGTAATCTACACAGCAGCAAAAAATGCTCAAACCAGCTTTTAATCAGCTAATTAAATACATGTGACTCATATGAACACAGTTAGGGTGTGATTTCTTTTTCACATGCAACATTCCCCAATCTGTTTCTGTAAATCTGAGGCTGGATTTTGATGAATTTACATTCTGATGAAAATCATAACTCCAAAAACTGAATATTGATGCTCTTTTTTGAAACATTATTGTGCACATTACTCCACAAATCATCAACTAAATGCCCTTCACTGAAGCTTAAAAATTACAAATACACAATCAATTCTGCATTTATGTTGGTTCAAACACGACTTAGGTTTTCAAGTAAACAGTTTAATGATTGTTCAGCATCCAAAGACCAATTGTTCCAACTCTGTGAAGGAATAGTAACGTCCTTTATAAATGAACGTGATTAAGCCTTAATGGCTTCCAAGCATGATGAAGCAGCTAATTTTAGTTTGGATGCTAATGGAAGTAGGGGGACAATTAACATGTCTATTACTGCTATAAACTGTGAATAACAATGAAAAGCAGACACCATTTATTGTCAAAGCATCCAGCAGAAAAGCAGATCACTTTAAGAGCCGCAGGAGGAGGAGAGCCAGTATGAATGTTAAAATCAAACCCAGCAGGGGTTTACTGTCACAAACCCCCCACAACTACAGCATCAGACAAGGAGGTCCCTGCTGACAGTCAAGGTCAGCTGGACTCTAAATGTAATTTCATTTCATTTATAGTGTTTATTTTTTAACTGTGTAGTTTGACCTCAACAAATTAATCAGCTGATCTGGAACAGAGCCAATGAATTAATAACAGCTGTTCTGCCCTGAGGAGCTCCTGCCAAGAAATGCAGTAAAAAAAGCCCAACAAAAATCTAATATTTCTCAGCATTAAACATTACTCGTTTTCTTTATTTTATCAGAACGTCTAAAAATGCATGTGATTCTGTGAAGCTCCAGTTTGCGTTTTATTGTTCCTGTTCTGCTCCAGATGAGGAACTAGTAGAAAAACAACCAGAGGGTTGGGAGGTTAAATCACAACTAACCCCCCACCCTTCATTTCACTGAGACAGAGATAAATGACCAGGGAGAAGGTTTTCTTTATTATGATGGTGCAGCAAAGCTGGACAGTAATTTTGAGTTCCTTCCCACAAGTCAGTTGAATCCTGTGCGACTTACGTACTTTTCCTCTTAATTACATTCAGGCGAGACGGGAGACTGCAGACGATTTAGAATCAGGACAAGAGTTCCAACAAAGAGTCGTTATGCAAAACTCTATTTGTTTAGCTCTTATCTTTAATATCCTGAATTTCATGAGTAGAAAGAATCTGCTGCAGCAGCATATTCAGCCTGAGCTGTATTCAGTGTCACAATTTAGGTTTTATTAGCTGAAACACAGAGACACTTTAAAAGGATGAGGTTATGCATAAAAAAGACAGATACATTCATAGCAACTTTGATAGAACATTGTAGCTGCTGATTGCTGTTGATGTAGCTGCTGGTCACAAAAGCAGTAATGCATAAGTTACCATGGTGATTTAACCTGTGCAGCTAGCCTGGTCCAGACCAGGCTAGAACCCAGGCTTAGCTAAGCCTGGAGCAGTTGAGTACTTTTATTATTTATTATGATGGTAGAAATTACAATGATCAGTTTTAAAACAGTCAATGTGGACTATGTTGCACCTACCGTACATCCTTCAACCAGCATGCATTGCAGCATGAACATGGAAATGCTGTAAGCTGTCTAGAAAAACTAAACAGCTCACATGAGCTTTACTGTATTGTTTTTACATCTATTACAAATATTTGGAAATTGGTACATATATATCAACACATATATGTGTTATATATCAAACCTATGTGGTTGATATATCAACCAACATGGTTAAGTAGTTATTCTGCTTTCAAACGTCCATCTTATTGATGGAAACTAACAACAACAGCGTTGTGAACAGCTGTTCAAAGACAATATGTTAATCAGCTGTGAGTTTCTCCTCCCTCAAGATCAAATCCTCTGATGGATTAAATTTAATCTCTTATTAAGATTTATTCAAACACAAAGTTTACCATTTTAAACTCTTTGAATTCTTTATGACGTCAACTAGCACATTTAGCTGAAAACAAAATATTTGCTAAATTTCAGTCAGAACTTTTTGTTTTTCCTTCAGCACCAGTTTGGGTCATAATCTGTAATAATTATTAGACTCTTGAATCAGCTGTGTTCATTTTTTTTCAAACAATTATACGCAAATGTAGACACCCCTTAGGAAGGAGATGGGTTCTGGTCCAGAATGTGTAGATGGACGCCAGAAAAAAGCCAAAGACCTTGAGAAGATGCTGCTGAAGCTGGAGAGACAGAGTCGTTATTCACAGTGAAATGTGTCCTGTACTGACATGGGCTGGAAGGCAACTCAGTGAGGAGGAAACCATTACTCCAAAAAGAAACATAAAAAGTCAGATTAAAGTTTTCGAATGCACACAGGGGCAGAGAACCTTCCAGAGACGTGTTCTGTGGTCCGATGACACTAAAGTGGAGCCGGTTGCTCGCTGGTTGAGCACCAGTCTCAACTGTGAGCCTATTTATATGAACTCATATAAATCATCATCGTAAATATCACCAGCATAAAGATCATTGCTGACATACATGTGAGGCTGCCTGTTAGCCCCTTTTCATCACTGTTTCTGACAGGCTAACAACCTGTTGCTCTGAATGTTGCTGGTAGCAGCTGAACAAACTGTTGCCGGGCAGCAAGCAGCTGATTGGACCCAAACAGGTGTATCCTGAAAGAAGGCTGTGAAAAGCTGCATTCACCCCCCCCACCCCCCAAACCCGCATTCATTCAGCCGCTGTAACATCCTACCAATCAGAGTCCACAATATTGCTTTATCACCATATTCTGACAATAAAGAGTTTTGCATGCTAAACAGCTGACATTTAATAAAGGCCCGTTTAATTATCTCTTTGATGGCAGACGACTGGAAGACCTTTTGAAATGAAGTCATGAATTTAAATAACTCCAGGGGATATATGACACACCATGTGACCGTTTCACTCTCCTTTATTTTGGCATTTAATAAATGACTCTCAAAAGAGAACAGTGAGACGAGGATATGTCAAGGAAGAATTCATTCAGATCTCTGTTTACAGCGTTTAATGTGCCCTGTAGGAGCACAGTCAAAATTAGTTTTGTTATTTAAAACCAATTTATTCACTCAATAAAACCATCTGCCCTTAAGTGGAACACACTGACCAATCACCTAATTACTTCAGTTGATGACCTTTAGTCAAATTTACAAATCTGGCATTTCACTTATACGTTCTAAACTCAAGAGTGCTTGACCTTCACTGGAACAGGATTTGGGATGATATATGTGCCACACAATGGCTTTTTAATTGTTATTAATTCAGACTTTAAGAGAAGGATTGGGCTAAACTGAATTAAATGAAAGAGCATATCATGTAGATCTGCTTGATCTTATGTGGATTTTCAGAGCTGTCTGCCCTACTAATATTCTAGTTTGATATTTAAACTTAGATTCAAAGAGTGAAACAAGCCCCCAAAATCTCTGGGATTCATTCATAAACCACTATAATGTCCATTGTTCATTCCTGCTTTTCCTTCATATTTGCAGCAGATTTTCAAAGCAGGTTGCAGTAAAATAAAACGATGCCCATCATGTCCAGCAGATGGGAGCAACTTGTACAACTTTGCATCAATGTGCTACTGCAGCCTCTTCACCTATAAATACAGCAGATCATTTAAATGGAGAAAAAACAGTTTCACTCCAAATGATTATATTTAGCAGCGAGGTCCATGTGATCAAAAGTCCTGAAAACTTTAGGCCAATGTCTACATGAAGGAATCATTTTAGAATGGAAGTTCTAATTCTATGTTAGGATATTTCGAAGCAGACCTTCCATTTATCTACTTTAGGAAGTAGAAGCCCATAATTTATGAATTGATTGATTATTTAAATGAGACAATGAATAATGGAGGTCCAATGTTGTCATAAATATACATATTTTGGTACTTAGGGTTGATATTTAATGCAATTCTCAACTAAATTCAACTAAATACTATTATTTAGCAAAATTAATATTTTGCTAAATAACATTAAATCATATCAACTTGTATAAAACACTTTCATGCAAGAATATTTAGTGCTCCCCTGATCTGGATTATTCATTTGTAATTCTGATGAAATGTACCGTATTTTCCGCACTATAAGGCGCACCTAAAAACCTTAAATTTCCTCAAAAGCCGACAGTGCGCCTTATAACCCGGTGTGCCTTATATATGGACCAATATTGAGCCACAACAGGTCTA
>CAEGAF010007189.1:0-19346 GCA_903067075.1 Micropoecilia bifurca
CACACACACACACACACACACACACACACACACACACACACACACACACACACACACACACACACACACACACAGGTCAGCTTAGGTACAATGTGATGTCAAGGTAAATATTGGTTCAGGAGCTTTTTGAGGAAGGACAGTCAATTTTTTTAGCCAAAAAGTGAAAATAAATTTAAAAAAAGAGAGATTTTAATATTTGAGAACTAAACTTAAACTTTGGAGCTTTATAAAACCCTTTTTTTGATTAGCAAAGTTCTTATGAAATTTATTTTCTGTGGAAAACATGATAAATGGATTTAGACATCCTTGCAAAAGTATTTATTCTGCTTGGATAAACACAAAGTCTGGTTATATATCTAAAACACACATGGTTTTCAAATGTTTAAAATGAGAGAGTCTCTTTTGTAGAGAACCGCAAACTGTGCAGGAAACACACACATGGCAGTCCTGGAATAAAACCTTTTAGAAACTGTGATTGACTTTCCATAAGTTCAATGACCCTTAACATACAAATAGCCCCACAAGGGAACGGATTAGAACAAAGCATGTTCATGTGTTAGAATGACCTAGTCCAAGTCCTGACCTAAATCCAATTGAGTGTCTGTGGTGGGAATGAAAGTTGAAATGTATTTGTCCTCATATTCTGTCTTGGACAAAACATTTCCTGAGATTTAATATCAAACTCTTTTGAATCAAACTTCATTAGCATAACATCTGAGCTTTGTAAGACTTTTGTCTTCAATCTATCCTGTGATCCTGTTTAATATCTGTGAAATTAGTGCTTTGATAATGTTTCACCTCCATTAGGTGTGACTGTTTTGTTTTGTCACTAAGAGCCTTTCAGTTTTTGTCTCTGCAGTTCCAAGACTTAGAATCTATGAATTAATGTTCATAGATGCTCCCAATCTAACTTGAATGGTTGTGAGCTGTTAAGCAAAGAAAGAAGATCAGGAATTTAACCTCTTGTTATGACCAATTGGAGCAAAAGAGCCACACTTTCCAGATATACAAGTGTTAAAAACCATTGCTGGTACCTGGTGTGTCAATGATGTTGATGTTGTGGTTCTTCCACACGGTGTATGTAGCTGCTGACTGGATGGTGATGCCTCTCTGCCTCTCCAGCTCCATGGAGTCCATAGTGGCTCCAACTCCATCCTTCCCTTTCACCTTCACATCACAGAAGAAAGCACAGCTCACTAACGCAGCCTCATCTCTTACCTCCAAGAAGCTTCCTTGGCCCATCCTGGCCCCTCACCTCATGGATCTCTGCTATCCTGCCCGTGTAGTAGAGGACCCTCTCGGTCAGGGTGGTCTTCCCCGAGTCGATGTGAGCCGAGATGCCGATATTGCGGATTCTCTCGTTGGGGAAGACCCCAGAGGAGCAGGTCCGACAGCTGTTGATAAGCACCTGCAGGACAGGGGGTCAACGTTAGGAGCTGCTTTTAGAGAATTGGAGTTGAACACCGGCGGTCAGAGTCGAGTTACCTTTTTCAGCGTAACGCTCCCCGGTGCTGACAAATGATTCCTGGTCAAACACAGACCCGCTTTCAGGAGCTTCATCTTGAGGAGAGCTCGGTGGAGTTCAGGCCGGGTGGTTAAGCTCGACCCCAAACCTACTAGCCGCCCGGTGAATGTCACGCCGGGATCCTGCTGCCTAGTTGTGAAACACAGCTTCCGCATTTACGGAAGCCCACAAGCTCAACATGCGCCTTTTTTGTTTTAGTATTAAAAATTATTTTGAGATAGATTTTTAGCCAATATTTGTTCCATTTTAGAGGCTGAAATAATATTAATGCACAAGCATCTTAATTATCAGTAGAGTTATAATCTGAACGCATCAAATTATAAACACAAACTGATGCCTTCAAGGGCTAGTAGACGTGTTTATTTGGGTGATATTTTGTGTAATTCATTTTACTTTCATTTCGCAAAGAACATTTTAGGCCAATCCCATTTTAAACATTATCTATTGAATTGGTTTAATTAACTTTTCAACAATAGACCATATAATTACGCTGCTTCCATTAGGCTACTCTTTACATTTTTATTTGTTTAAATTGCAAATATTTTTCTCTGTGACCAGTTATGATGTTACACAAGATTAGATATATGGTTAATTTTTAGAAGACACGTATGGATCCATATAAGTGTAGAAAAACTGTCATTAAACTTAGTTACAAGTAAATTTTAGTGGTTCTTTTATTCTGAAAAGTAGAAAATTAAAGTTAGTTGCCACTCACAGTATGGAGGAAGCGCTGATGTATCGTTCTACGAGCCAACGAAGCAAACATTCCTAATAGCTGGGAACGTTTTGTTCACGTAGAAATATGTATTTGGAATTATTTTTGCTATTTCGTCAGAACTGTAAGTTTAAGAAAATATTTTACAATTTTTTTTCATTCAAAATAAGAACCCTTAATTATGTTTACATCTTAGCTTTAAAAGGAAAACCTCAAAAACGGTTAAAGGCACCTAAAGGCAAACTAAGGTTTCAATATTATTTCTCTTTAGGAGTCGAGGCTGTAGTTTTGTCATTTAGGTTTTAATATATTTTCTTGGTTAACGTCTGTTCCGGTAATTTCGTAGGTATTGCATTTTAAAAAAAAACAACATTTGTATTTTAAAAGGAACTTTGCGTGAAGTTAACAGCACGTTAAGCTAGTTCCCAACACGAGTTTAAAGAGCCGGAGCGTCAGTCAGCAAGACCTGCCCCGGTTTACTTCAGCACTTCCTCTGTGCCTTTGACTCCTCGTCGTAACCACATGCCGACGCTACTGCCGCGCACTCGTCGCTATTTCTCTGTGATTCGCAGAACAGAGAAGCCGCAAACACATCTTGACACCATTGCCTGTATGAGTTAAACCTCCAATTCCAGTACCAGCTTTTTAACAGCTGCTTCACGGAGCCAACAAAGGAGCGTTTGTCGGGTAAGTTTTTCCTTTTTTTTGTTTTTGTTTAAATGTTATGTATCTACTCCCTTTTACTTTGTGTTTTAGGTCCGTACTGTCTCTGATCGGACGGGTTAATATCTACAGTCAATAACCAGTTATTTTTTATATGTGAAACGACAAAAGTGGGCATTTAAAAATGTAGATCTGAAAGTCCTAATTAAATTAAAGCTTTGTGAAACGACACTGAGGTTTATGATAATAAATTCATCAGTCACTACCGACGCAGTTTGAACAAATAATTCACCCTGTAGCCCTTTACTTAAGAGGAGTGGCTGACTGAGTAAATGTATCACGAACAAACAGATGAGTGTCAGTTTAAAGTGATAGTTGGTGAACTTCCCTATAGTTCTGTGTGCTTACATTTTTTTTGTGTGTGTGTTTTGTGTTTGCGTTAAAATAACCAACTTCCCATTAAGGGTATGTCGCTGTTGTAGTGGGTGTTGATGGTTCCATGAGTTCATTCAGTAAGACTAGAGACTCCCAGGCATTAATCATCTTCCATTAATGAAACCAGCTCGACA
Organism: Micropoecilia bifurca; assembly: GCA_903067075.1. Lineage (NCBI taxonomy): Eukaryota > Metazoa > Chordata > Actinopteri > Cyprinodontiformes > Poeciliidae > Micropoecilia > Micropoecilia bifurca. The sequence continues at coordinate 3,473 of CAEGAF010007189.1, forward strand.
AGATGACTGGTGTTCTTTATTAAGAAGGAGTGCTCACTATACCTGAAAAACAATCAACTGTAAGAAGAGTGGAAAGGTAATAGTATTTTTATTAATTTTTTGTAGAATTAGACAAGAGAAGCTCATGTGGTTCCTTGTCTTGGTCCTTCTTCCCCACCTAAAAAAGAATATTAATAATAAAATTATATTACACAATATCGCAGTAAAGTGTAGTTGTGCATGCTTCACAGTGAGTCGGTATTTCCATTGTTGCGCTTCCTGTCCCATTTCCTTTCTGTGAGCTTTCCTGCTGACAGCATAGTGACAGAACTGCTGTCGCAGTAAATGACAGTAGCATGACATTCACATGCTGCTAGCTTCAGTCAGTCTGATTCACAGGACAGTTCATTTTTGTGGGATATTTGTCTTTTTATTGGAGCAGCTTTTTTGTAAAACAAAACAAAAACCCCCCAAAACAAATCAAATTAATTTGTGTAGAATATTAATATATTCCATGTCTAAATGGCAATTCAGAGTGAACCTCAAACATTTCCAGTTTGTATATTTACTTTGTATGCAGCTGTAAGTAGCATACTCATGTTCAATAAACTGTACATGTATGTTGACACTGTAATTTGTTTACTTTTTTGACACATTACAAACATAAACGTTAAGATATTTCATGTGGCCGACCTACAGAGTGGCACATATGGGAAGAACAGGTAAACAATAAATGCATTTCAAAGATTTCACAAATGAAATTCTGAAAAGTGTGGCTGTTTGTGTTTTTGTTTTTTTTGTTGGTGTTGAATCCTGATACATTAGCAGCGTTGCTGTCAGTTGCTTCGGCAACGGGTATTTGTGTAGCATAGCTAACAGAGAGCAAGAAAAAGAAGAATCCAAGTGGGTTTTTTTTTGTTTTTTTTCTGTTATTTTTCCCGTTGCAGTGGTGCACAGCAACAATAATGATAACAATAATAATAGTAATACCGGCATCTCCATGTTTTGTTTTTTTACTTTCTTTTTGCCACTGTTGAATGTAATCCAAAGTTTGGGATCTTGTTTCATAACTTAGCCCTGATCAAAACGACCTGCTTCTGCTCTTTGGTTTTTATAGTGGCACTTTTTCTTCCGTTTTCCAAAAAATACCACTCAGAGCTGCAGACATAATAACTTCTTCACGCAAACGACATGACGAGTTCTTTAGGTTTAGATGTCTTAAAAAATAAAAAGGGTTACAAGTCATTACACGCACGATAAGAAAACTATATGCTCTTGTGCACCTCTGACTAAAATGGTGCTGCACGTGCTCAGTTACGTCACTACAAGGATCGTCAAAGCATTTTTTACATCAATAATTTTCTTAGAACTAGTAACTACAAAACAACTAGAACTACACAACAAGATGAATTAAGAATTGAATAGAATATAAACTACAATTATACAATATACTTTTCCACATTCTATCTTTTCTGCTTTATGGCTCTTACAGTTGTTTTGAGGAAGTTTGTTGACGGATGTTTTCTAACAAACATCAGAGGCCTCCACACTACATCTGTGTTGATGATGAGAAAACAGAAGTGAACTACAAATGACCTCTGAAAGCAATCAGTTGCACTAAACTCCATTTACCCATATCAAAGCAAAGGGGGTCTTCCTGCATGGAGTTTGCATGTTCTCCCTGTGCATGTGTGGGTTTCTCTCCAGGCTCTCTGGCTTTAGATGCGAGTCTGAAAAGATTTTTAAAAATTGAGTATATTTGCAAGAGGTGTTATGTGAAGGCATTTATAAGTTTGGTGGTGATTCTGCAAAATAAAAACCACATTACGTTCACTAACCAAAGCAATTGACCTTTTGAGTAGAAATGTTCTTATTTTTAAGTGACAATTAAACTTAAAAGTCAGGTCAGTAGACTTTTGTTTTACATCTTAACATTGAAGCGCCAAAACAAAATTCAAAGACTACTGTGCATTTTGACTTTCCTCAACAGTGCAGTACTAGGAAAATAAAGGAGAAAGGCGGCTACAAATGATTCAACCATTGACACAGAATATTTTGGATAAAACACCAGAGAAAAATGATACAGGATTACTAACGATCCCACAATCAAATACGAAACGCTGGCTTGCATCAAAATGTCTAAACCAACATAAATCTGTATCGGGTGGAAGTTCCAGTTAACACACAGATTCCCATGATGCAACAGTGTGTCCTTTTATTCTCAGTTCAAAATGTCCAAAGTTCAGACATTCAAGACTTTATTTAATCTGGCAAGTGTGACTCAGTCAGAACTGCTGGTTGGTCCTTCCTTTTTCCACGAGCAGCGCTGATGTGTGAAAATCATTCCAGCCAAGAGCGGATGAGTTTCTGCTCTTGTATGTCTGATGAGCCACTTGTCTTGATTTTTCATCTACACCTGGGTTAAGTACTTTCACACCTTCATCTGCTGTGAAGCATGGGTTTGCTGGGGTTTGTCAGTGCAGACGGCGATGTCAGAGCTGCTTGCTCAGAAACATGCTGGTCATTTCTCACTGCTCATGCATGGATGCAGTCTTATCTAGAGATGGTCTGACAGTTTTCTGGGGTCTGCCGGCAGCTGTTTGATCACCCCAGACCTGTAGAGTCTGCTGCTTGACGCGTCTTAACATCTACAAAGCCCAACGCTTTGCTGCTCAGGAAGTTTCCGTATTTGATCCATCAGGCTGATGCTTAATGAATGACAAATATTGACTTAATTACCAGGAAATATTGGTTCACTTTACTGGCCTGGCGATTCGTCTGTGGTGAGTCACAGACGGAGCAAAAAAACAAACGGTCTTTAACTCCAGTTGGGCTCATTAGCTTTACAATCTAATTGGTGTGTCTGTACTTTGAGAGGGTTTTGATTACAGTTGTATATCTTGTCAAGTGGAGAAAAACTAAATAGTGATTGTTGAACTCTTGCTATCTAAACAAAGGATTGTCTCAATTTTTTTAATTTTACATGGAGCTCTATTTGGCAGATAAAACCCCCCACTGTAGATGTCAATGAAGGGCTGTGAATTGTACGCAGACACAGGAGGGCAGTAATAAACTGATTTAGCTTAAAAAGGGGGATATGTTTCATTTTATTTTTTTTTTATCAAATATGATATTTTGCTGTGAACATGCTGTATTTATCTGCTATCCTAGCAGTTGTTGCAGGCCTCCAGATTTGCAGTGAAGAATATAAACTGTATTATTGAGTCAAGTTCAGTATAATTAAATTTAAAAATAAAAAATTCAATTCAGAAGGTGTAGTTTCAACATGTTCATTACATATAAAGGGACATATTTCAATAGTTTATTTCTGATCCTTTTAGATGATTGTGGTTCAGATTTTTTTGTTTTGTTTTTTTTAGAAAATTGGAATAATATACAATACCAATTTAAAGAATTTCCAGAACATAAATGAAGATTATATCCATATGCAGTGCTGTACATGCACTCAATACTTATTTTTGCTTGAATTACTGCATCAGTGCAGTGTGTCATGGAGATGAACGAGCCTCTGGACTTGACTTCCAAATAGAATACAAAATGTACTTTCATTATTAATGTAAACTGTAGACCACTAAGCAACAGTCCAGTCATTCTTCTCCTCGCTTCACCTTAAATGGCTCTGACACTGTTACCGGTTCAGAAATGGCTTCATGTTAGGAATGTGACAATTGTAGCCCAAATGTCTGTTTGCCTTGGCTCTTTAGGCACCGACTCCAGTCACAGTCTCTGCCTTTAAGACTCCACTAATCTCTAGAATCTGCTGTTCTTAGCAATCTTGTCAAGGCTGTGACTATCATGGTTGGCTTTGACATTTTTTCCTGCCACACTTTGTCCTTCTATTCAAGTTTCCATTCAACAGCACAATGTGGATAAATGAGGTCATGTACTTTTTGAAAGTTGAGAATATTAGATATGCAAAAACTGGAAACTCGAAATGGCAACCATTTATTGAGTTTGTTGCTTCAATGTAGAAATATAAACCCTCACCCCCACCCCCACGCACCCAACTTTTCTTCTTTCCCTTTTTTTTGTTTGTTTTTTTTGGAGATGTACATGTGTGTCTTTGTACCATTAGTTTTATTTCACTGTTTTATTATTGGAGGTGTTATATGTACATTCTTTGGTCTTGAAAACATGCATCTTAAAAGTCAATGATGTAAACAATTTGTTTATGCATTCTTACAGAGCCTGGAATATGTAAACATCTTTGTTCCATATGCAAAAATACCAATAAACATGAATAATTAAAAAAAAGTTTCCATTCATATGCTGGGATACTATGAGAAGTCAACCTCTGGAGCTGTGATTTTTTTTTTTTTTTTGCCATTTCAGGTGAAATGATTTGATTATAGTGATGAAGATGCCAGATTTTTGCCTATTCAACAATATCTACGTATCTTTTCCTTACAGATGTGCCCAGTGCGGATGAGAAGGCGCGGACTAATTCTGTATTTTCCAGTCTCATTACATGGAATTGGTGATTAACGGCTTACTAAAATACCGTGGACTGAGTTGTCCGTTTCTGATTACACATCGACGGCGTGCGTGTGTCTCACTACGGCATGCGGGATGGGCCAAACGCGCTCTGATCTCTCGCGCAGCGCCGCCACCGCAGGCGGGGCGAAGTGGAAACCAAGCGACCCGCCTCGTCGACTCAGTATCTCCAGATTTAGGAGCAAAAGGAAGCCGCGGAGCGAGCAGCTGAGCAGGAATCCGATGAGAAACAAAGTGCTGTCCTGCCTGGGAAGGAGGAAGCGACACCCGAGTCAGACCGAGGAGGATTCAGGCCCCGGAACCGAGGCCGCCGACCCGGCGGCGCGCCGCGGACCCCGAGCAGGGAAGCTGCCCCGAGACGAGGCCGCGTCGGCGAGCGGGGAGTATCGCGCAGCCGCGGGTTGTTTGGAGGCGTCGTCCGGCCTCGGGGGTCACGTCGAAGCGGTCCAGCTCGCCGTGAGCCGAGAGGCAACTTCAGCCGATGCGCCACGCTCGGAAACGCGGAGCGGCGACGCCAACGTCTCGGGCTGCGAGGAGGAGCCGCCGAGCCCCGGCGTGAGAGAGGACGATGCCTCGGATCCCCCGGCCGGGAACATGGAGCATCGGCCGGTGGGGGGGAGAAGCTACGAGAATCGCTTTGTGTCTGGGTTCGGCACTGGTCTGAGTCCGAACCCCCTCCTCGCCTCTGACCCGGACGCGGAACGGACGTCGACCCGCTCGCCCCCGGATCTGCATTCGCGCGGTGGGCTCTCGGTACCGGACGGTATGACTAAAACCGAGCCCGGCGCCGGGCATCAGAGCAGCGGCGGCCCGGACGGTTCCGAAAGCGTAAAGCACCCGGAGGAGACCAGCCAAAGCCCCCCGAGGCCAGGCTTTCCCGGGACGATACCGAAACTGATCATAACCAGAGACACCAGCCCCATCCGCTGCCAGAGCCCCGCGGGCCTGCCGACCGACCGGACCTCCTGTCTGGACCTCCAGGCGGAAGACGAGTCCCCCTGCTCGGACAGCGGCTGCGGCGGCTCCCCGGCTGTGATGCGGACCCCCAGGAAGCTGTCCAGCTCCTCGTCCATAGGCCTGTCCTCGGCCTCCTCCTTTGAGGAGTCCGAGGACGACTTCACCGGCAGCGACATCGAGTCCAGCCTGTCCCCGACCCGGTCTCTGGGCAGCGCGGGGGACGGCTCAGGGGTAGGTGTCCTTATGTTTAACCCCCCCCCCCAACACACACACACACACAACACCACACTCTGCAAACCACCGCTTAACAATCAGGCTGTTGGAGTGAATTGCTGTTGGCGTTTTATTACGTTTTCTCCCCTTTTAATCGCATTAAACAAGTTAGAAACAGGTCTTACTGTTTCTACTGCCAAAAACACCAATGCAAATATTGCACAACTTTCCATCTAGCATGACAGTTTTTATTTACACCATGCTCCCATTAAAGAAAGCACTTGGAAATCCTGTACATGGTGCAACAGGATGAGCGCCGTAGAACATCCGATACCCCAGATTTCCAAACTTTCCCGGTATTTGCTCAATGTGTACAGAAACAACTCACCACAGGACACACCTTTCTTAGTCAGGGATGTACAAACAGTTCATGTCAAGGTCTAGATCCTGCCCTGATAGAGGGTAAAGGACACTGGTTTAATCCAACCAGTACAATTATCCTGCTTACGCTCCATTTAAGTTGGTTTAAGTGTTTATAATGTACTTATTTGACTAAATTAGCTTGATGCTAACTAGTTGTGAAGATATGATTTTTTGCTCACCTGTTTTAACCTCTGTTGGAAAAATAACAACAAAAGGGAAGTATTCTTGATTAAGGTGTCAAACATTAACTCAATATGAATAAGACATTTGTTTTTGCTAAGGTGAGATGTAGAAATGTTATTGCTCATGCATAAAAACAGCTTGAGGTTTAATAAGTTCAACTTCATAGCTAGTTTTCTGTTAGCGTTAGCAACGCCACTAAGCTAGCAATTACAAACTCTTGCTTTGATTGACTCAAACTTCCCCAACAAGTCTTATGACGGGGCTTAGCTTTTAATTAGCGTAAATATTTATCGATAAAACAAAACATTAGAGTAGACCAACTTTACCTGACTGTTTTTACCCAAACTGTTAATACTTTTAACAAATGATAACGATAAGCTACATAAACGTTAATTTCTACATCGACGTGTTTAAGCTAGATCTTAATTTGACCTGTTAAACTTTATATTTACAAACTAATACACCTCTTTGGAATTTTACTACCGTACAGTGATTTTTTTTTTATAGTGTAGGGTTCAATATTTTTAAGTGCTGATAAAAAACAATGCATTCGTTACTCAGCAGCTTGCCTTTCCATGGCCTCTGTGTTGGCATTCGGTTAAAAATTAAATGGAGCAATAAACAAAGGTGGGTTCACGTCGTTCGTCTCTGTTTTTCAGTAGTTAAACTGCTTGACTCATGATGCTGAGACGACAGTGGATGACTGTAAAACATTTGACTCAAATGGGAGGAAGTCTGCTCTCGTTTCCAACCCCCCACCTCTTGTATTCTTGAACAGCAACGCGAAACTAAGGGTCACTTGGTTTCGACAAGCTCAGCTCTGAGGCCGTTTATTCTCACAGGCGGAGCATTTTAAAATGACTTTGTTCAATCTATCAAAGACAGAATTAAAGAACAGTGACTTATTGTTGGCTCTCCTTCAAAGATTAACGTTTCCATCAAGGAAGAGTTTTTGTTTTGTCCCTTGACGCCTGGAAGCTTTGATGCTCCGTTGATTAGACTGGTAGGAATGCTATGCAGACAGGATGTCTCTGTTAGCAATGACATCTCTGAGCTCCTTTTTCCTGTAGCCACAGGAATCCTGATTATCCAGGCATGTTCATGTGGTTAAAAGGTGCTGTTCGTGCTCCGTTGTGGTAGAGGTAACACTTACTTCATTAAATAACCTTCAATCATTGTCACACAATGAATGGTTGACAGTCATCAGGGTATTATTTTCTTTGAAAATAGATGAATGACGATAACTCAAAATAATTTGAGTCTTACGTTTGTGGTTGCTGTTTCACAGTAAAACAGATTTCACAATTAAAAACAAGACTTAATGGGAAACACCTGGTCTACAAAAAAAATCCAAATTAAGTCAGAGGTTTTGTCGTCATAGTTTTTTTTAATTTATTTATTTTTTGTTTTTAGAAATTGCAACAAAAGAGACGACAAAGTGGCAAACTAAAATGTCTCGCATATTTGCAACAAGAAATGCTTAGCTAGCTTACCATAAAGTGTTTAAAGTGAACATGAAGCCTGAAGTCTATTTATTGACACGCAATGAGAAAAGCTCCAAAGTTTTCTCTGCATATTTGGGCCCTTCACCCACCTGTTGCTGCACACTGTCTGTCAGCTGGTGGCATTTTTTTTCTCTCGCTTAAAAGAACAGCTAAGTCTCTTAGCATCGTTTAGCTGATGATTTTTACACATGGATGTTTTTGTTTCTCTGTGTTTTAAACAAAAACGGGGCGCAGGGGTAATAAATTTATATTATTTTTATGTACTTTACTAGTTTTACATCAAAATTAATAGTGTGGAATTTTTACTGAAGATTTAGAGACCATTCTGACTAGTTCTAATAATAGTTTTTATGCATGAACATTATTAAAATGACTAATCTTGTTTTTGTGTGGTTAAAAACCTTGAACTCTGAAATTACACAGCGATTAGTCTGAAATCACCTGTTGTGATGAGTCTCTGCTGCCGTATTGAGACAGTAATTTGAGTCAGCCACTTGGAGTAAAGTAACAGGAACACCGTGTGAAATTCAAATCTCTACACGTTTCAGTCATTTTAGCTCACGACCAGCTATGGGTCAAACAACTGGCGTAATTTCCAGGGGTTTAAATCGCTTGAAACCAGGAAGTGAGCGACCGAAGGAGCTGCTGTCACGCTGTCGAAACAAACAGGATGATTCTGGCTTGCGGTTTGTGATAAGTGCGGCTGCAGACGGGGCCCGGTTTCTTTCTGCTACAGCTACATTAAAGCGCTGTTGTTCTGTGGAGTGACTCCACACAGGGTGTGTGTGTGTGTGTGTGTGTGTGTGTGTGTGTGTGTGTGTGTGTGTGTGTGTGTGTGTGTGTGTGTGTGTGTGTGCTCCTTTAATGACTCCCCTTCAAACTCCCAGCCAAACTTTACGTCTTGCATGTCGCTCTTTGTGACGTATAACAGCTCACTCACTTGCAGCTATGCTGTCTTGTGTTCAGAGTTGCATGTGTTTGAGTGTGTGTGTGTCATGGAAAATTGGGCTGAAGGCTGAGCCGGTTGCTAGGCAACGTATTTACCATATATGGTTCTTTTCTCTTCCCCCCCCCCTCTCCTTGACTTGTTGTGTTTTGTTTTGTTTTTCTTTCACAGACAGTCTCTACTCTGTCCATGACATTTGAATGCAATGAGATGCAAATTCCTACGTTTAATCTTCCCAACAATAAGTGTGCCTTTGTATATTGTTTTCAGATTATTCCAGTACGGGACGGTGGCTTGTTCTCCCTGAAAGTGGCTCTTAACAAAAGTTTTAGTATTTTCCGCTGGTTCAACATGAGGCACATCGAGCCATAGAGCAGAATAAATAAGAGGAAAATCAACGTAGGCTCGCAAATGACAAAAAAATAAAATCGACGCGGTGAAGCCTGGAACGTGTAGCCTACACATGCTGATTGTTCCTATTTATGCTGCTTAAGTCATGAGCCACGCTGCAGACGTCGTCTGTCCCACGCAGCACTCCCACAGCTGTTATACACAATCCATGCTGCGAAGTCATAAAAAGCAACTCGACGCACACTCCTTTGGCAACCAATTAAATATGGACATTATTCTAATCAGAGACGTTGGGTTTGAGAGACGCTGGAAAAGTTAAACATTCATACAGAACCAGTTCAATGGTTGTTCAGAAAACAATGGAGATGTTCTATAAAATGACTAAAAAATAATAATAAAAAAAAAAGTGTTACAGTCTCAATGAGCTGGACAGATCTGACGTTGGACAGCAGGTTGTTTCAGTTTGCATTTCAGTCATTTAGGACGTCTTGTCTAAACTGGTTTGACTATTTAAATGCGATATCTTTACTAGAATGTAACAGTGACGCAATTCAAAGAGATATTGTGACTAGTCTGTAAAGCGGTTAAAAACAAACAAAAATGTGCCAATTCCTTGATGTAAAAATTTTTTCTTACATACTGTTTTTTTAATGAAGCACTTATTTGTTGAAAATATAGCTTTATTGTATTTAGAATTTGTTTGATTTAAAATCTATTCAAAAAACTACAATATTTGGTAGAATTAAGATGAAAGAGTAAGAAAAGTCGATACTAAAATGAAAACCATAATCGGGGTGAAAAAATTCTGATTAACTATTGCACATAGCTTTAAGGTTTGTCCTTTATTTGCTGTACAAGTTGCTCATTTCAGTGACCTTGAGCTTGTATATGATTTCTATTATCTTTATTAGTACTGATATCGCACACGGTTAATAATCTGCTCCATAATCCCGCACCTTCAGGGATCGGTATAAAATTCTCGCTGTATGATCACTTCGTTACTATACGCTCCAGACATCCAGAGAAAACGATGATTAGTTTGTCACTTTCCGTGGGACTTCTCGCCTCCAATCACAAAGTTTCCAGGTTCCAAGAAAGATTGTGTCACATCTAAAACACACGGGCATTTGGTGGAAGAGCTGATGAATCAGCAGCCTTTAAAACTGAATCATGTCATCGATGGTGATGCATTTTTAGAGGTTTTTGTAGCAACAGGTTCAGGGACTATCGCATGCGTCAAAGTAAAGCGACACACAGACACGTTAGTGACGACTCCATGTTGCTGCTTCATCTACAGTGTTTCCTCTGGATTGTTTTTAAATTTAAATTACACATGGAAGCCAAACTACATTAGTTAGCTACGTTACTGTTGTCCAAAATGCAACATAGGTTATCACTGGGGTTGCTCTCAAAGGCTTGAACTGAAAATGCCTTCATCTTAACCTTAGGTGACTTTCTTTGCCTTTTTCGCTTCCTCTACTTCAGACTGGTCATCTCTAGTTTTCCTTTGCTCCTGAGAGCAGCACAGTGGTCAGCTTCACAGCCGGACATGCAGGAGCAGGCGGTGTTTTTTCTTTTTTTTTTCAAAAACCCGGCCGAGCTGCTCTTAAGTCTGAAGTGGAGGGAAGCGGGGATGTGGTTTTGAAACGCTTCGAGAAGGGAGAGCTAACAGTACCTGGCCCTCATGATAGTTGCCTGACAGGTTCTTCTTTGTCTCTGTACACACACGCACCTCCATGCTTTGGTGAAGAGCTCGTCATGTAGACAAAAGAGAAGCACAGGGATCGCCTGGAGAGGGCCCTGCCCCCACGCTGTCATGTCTGCATGTATCCGTCAGGAGGTTGGCTCAGCCGTGGGGGGATTAGAGGATAAGAGGACGGAAGAAGACGGCGCATTGTGTGGAGCGTTGTGCCTTCAGCTGGACAGGATGAAAGTTTTGAAACAAAAATGATCAGATCAAAAAAACCGGCAGCTGAGGGAGCGTGAGGTTTTAGCTGCAGGTCAGGCGCAATAGAGATTCAAGCGTTATGAAAGCAAAGGAAGGGTGTCTTAAAAAAAGAAAATGTTGAAACCGGACACATTGTGAATTAGGATGTCCTAAAGTGGCTGTAGGAAACGAGGAGTCATCAGAGTGAGCCAAGTCTGATCGCCATGCAACATTTAACATCCCGACTGAGGCAGCACATTAGCGTGAAACCGAGAGCCCATTTGGTGAAAGTGGGCTTTCAGTGACTGACGGCGGGTCTCTCAGAGCGTCAGGAAGGCAGGGGAGTTAACGGCGCCGCTTAATGGTGTAGCGATGGCGCAGAGCTGGGCGTGTCGGCTGCTTTCTCGCTTCGCCTCCGGAGTGGCTCGCATCTTCGCCAGCGTCTGCCTCCTCCTGAACCTGTGCTCCGTCCATCAGGTAGGAAATGGATCTAGAATGCAAGGCAAAAAAACGTAGATGAAATCCAGCTATGCTTCTGGGAACGTGTGGCCATGTTTGTGAGAGTAGATTACATCACAGGTGGCGGGTTTGATGTCCTGTAGATGAATATCTGTGTGTCATTCAACAGATTGTTTAGCTATTTGTAAACTATGTGTGTCACAAGCCTGCAGCTAGACAACAGGAAGAGCATACCCATCATACTTTTGCTTAGAGATACAATCAGTAATTATGCAAACGAAGTGATTGACTTTGACAATTTCCATGGGCAAATTGCCAAAGTCAGGAGATTTTATAGCTGTTTGCTAAGGTACGTTAAATGAGACGTTACGGTGCCTTTATGTTTTTTTTATTAAGAAGTATTTTAGAACGCCGTTGTTGTCCGTCGGACTCTTTGCCTACAGAAATCTGAGTAACTTAAAGCTTATTTCAGTAAATCAGTTAAATGAATCAAAACATAGAAAAACAATAGGCAAGTGGGGGACTTCATTTGAGTTGGATTAATGTTAAATAAAAATAACTTTTAGAAAGAAAGGGGAAGTTTGCGGGAAGTGAACATTTTGTCGACATCAGAGCTCTTGAAAGTCAGCTGGAGGTGCAGAGGACAAAGAATCAGGAAACGGAGCTACGCGTTGGGCGTCACGAGTGGCATAAAAGGGAAAGCCGAGACGGCGGAGGGCTGACTGAGCGGAGCGAAATGTGACCTCGGCGTTTAAAAGGCGTGTGGGATGGAGATGCGGCTGAGCTTGGTGCCTCCAACAGAGCATAACTGCAAACGTTTATTGCGACCTCCTTTAGACGCTGTTGCCCGTCGTCAGGGCAGCGTTTTTGTCGGCGCCGGTTAATTTACCAAAGTGCATCCGACCTCACAGCGGAGCTCTACTGTGAAGCAATTAGAGACTCTGAAATGTAAGCCGGAGCTTCACCTTCCATCCGCCTCTGAGGCCTTCCTCAGGTCAATCCACGTTCTGCTAATGGAAGCGAAAGGCAACAAAACTGGACTGAGAGTTCAGACCTGATGTGTAAACACAGTTTGTATTTATAGATGCCACCTCCGCAGGTTAAATTTGGCTTGTTACTAAGACAAATATTTGAGTGGAATAACCACAGTGCTGCAGTTTGTAACCTTTGCAAAAAAAAAGTTTATTTTTCAGATATTTGTTAAAACTATCACTGTGTTGTGATAGTATCAGATGAGATAGATTATCTGTGAAAAAATCCAGCTCCTCTGCCTTTCCGCTATGGACTTAACACACACCTCTGTCAGAAACAACCAATCAGAGGGTCTTATCGCTGTAAATCACCCTGGTGTACACGCTGCTCACATCCTTTCCCCATTTCCCTTGGCTGCACTACAGCTAGTTCACCACAACGAAGCCTACTGTCAATGCTAAGGCTAGTTTAGCTTGGCCACTGATGACGGCAGATAAAGTTTTCATGTTTTCTCTGCCATTAGCAAATTTAGCAGCACATACACAAAGTTGATTGACAGCACTATTGTTTGCTTTTAAACGGGAGCAGTGCATTTTTTTCTTTTATTAGACGGCAATAGCAGCTCTGGAAGGAAGTGGAGGAATTCGATCTTTCCGCAGATTATCTGTCTTATCTTGCGCTGTCACGACATGGTGACGGGTTGAACTGACACATATTTATGTAAAGGTTTTACATACTGAAGCTTTAAAACCCATCCCAGTTTTAAATGTACACACACGCTTAAAAATGTCAGTGGATTTATAAATGTAAACAGCAAAGATCAAAACTAAATGTTTCCCTAGATTAGATGTGTCTTAAGTTGTTTGCAATCCTGTTATCTACAGAAACCAAAAGGACAAACAAAACTTCAGTACGTCATAAACATCTGCTTGTCCATCTTACCGTCCTTACAGACATTTGGCATTCAGGGAATCTGGCCTGACAAGTTGGACGTGTCTGATTAAGGCGTTGAGATAAAGGTGACCAAATGAGGAGACTCGGTTGCTCTGGAGTTTGTTTACTCACTGTTTTTTTTTTGTTTTTTTTTAAATCTTACGACTGAAGCCTCAAGATAAAAAACGTGGATAAAAGTTATGAATCCTGTTTGACGACTGTGTGAAACCATGTTGAAAACTGCAGCTCTTGTCGGTTTCATGGTCTGCGGTTTGCTGTTTTTATCAAGTAGTTTAAGGTAGGAGCAGGACGGGTCTCAGGGTCATGCCCGGGTCTATCAGTGCAGAGAGCGACTAGGCTGCAGACCTGGGAGGTCATAATGTTATGCTTCATCTTTGCGCGCTCACATGTGGGAAAGTTGCGTTAATATTTCTAATAAGTTTGAATAAAATGTTGTGCTTGCGACTAAAACGAACCTTAGCTCACAAACTTCTTCTCTCTCCTTCGGTCGTTTCGGTTTTCTTGTGAAAGTCCGCCTCGCCGACGACCCTTCACCTCGGTTCATTGATACATTTCCTGTACAAAGTTTCAAAACAAGCATGTAACTTTCACCAAATGAATTTTACAATTAGAACCAGGAGTTGTTTTCCATTTCCTGAAAAGTAGCATTTTTTTTGGAAGATGCCAGCAGCTAAAAAAAGAAGAAAGTAGAGTGTAGACCAGAAAGAAGAAAATATTGAGGAATAATCAGGTATTTTCCGATGTGCTGCTTATAAGAAATGAAGTATATTTACAGAAACTACTCACCCCCTTTTACAGTACAAGACATCATCTCCTTTTTATCTCTGTGCTCATGTGCCGGCCAGATGTACGGTATCCGGACGGATTAGTGAAACGGGTTTTCACGAGAAAAAGGAATTTGTCATGTTAAATTCAGCACATGGACAGTTTCATCACTGTTTTTTGACACTAAAGTTGACGCAGGCTGCAGTAACTGTGTGCTGCAATTGTGCTGCCATGTGAGTCACTCACCTCAGTCTGCAGTCCTGATGAAAATCTTGATGGTGTTTAACACCAGACAGTCTGATGCAAGTGTTTCATTTTTCCAAACTTTGTTCCTTCTTCCATATTTCTGACAAAAATGTGGTAAATCTGAGTAAAGTGGTGTATTATTTTATTTTCTAGAAATTGCTGGTCTCATCTTTAATTTACCTAATCACACCGTAATTTTAACCTTTTACCCGGTTTTTAAAATTAGTTTAGGGCTGAATGAATGCTAATTAAGAAATCACATTTTACAACTTTAACTCTAGACAAAGCAATGTAATAAACCTGTTTTTTCTGCCTTCTAAATAAAGCTACTAACATACACAAATATTGCTTTGAAGAATTTGCATTTACTGTCGGATCCTTAAGCCCTTATTTACAAGTCTAAGTGCTTCAGATGTCAAAATGGTGCAGAAGTATTTTAGTCCAGCTGCCAAAAAGCATTGAAGTGTCTCTACCTCAATCGTGAAACTAATTTAGCAATATTTTATACAGTTTTTTTTAACCTCCAGGTGATGAGGCCCAATTATTATTCAACCTGTTTATTTTGAACACTTTGGTCATTCAAAAACATTCAAAAATATTCAGAACGTTAAAATCAGAGAAAGTCTCGAGTGTTGAAAAACACCTGTAGTTTTATAGTTATATGTACTTACATATACGTTGTTTTCAATTCTTTAATTTTTTTTTTTTTACTGAAATCTTTGGTTGCAGATTGTAAAAATGTCCTTTTTTCCACTCTTAGCCTTCGTTCACCCCATGTTTTCATCTCGCATAAAACCTTTAGTTTTGCCTTTTATGTTTTTAAAAACAAAATGTAAAACAGTAATATATTTTGGTCCCCAAAATAAAGTAAAGATCAAAACTTTTAAAGCTCCTCCAAATGTATTTATTTATTGTTTAATACTGTAGACACAACTGAATCAGGCACATCACAAGTGTTTAGTGGTGTTGATCTTCAGCTTAACAGATTCTTTTTTTCATCCCTGAATGATACCAACTGGTTTGAAATTAATGTTTATTGCAGTTGCCATACTATTATACAAATACCATTGCATAAACTCAAATAACTCAGCCTGTAGTCGCTGTTCTGTTTGTGTTTTTAGCTGGTGAAAGAATGCAGACGCAGTCAGGAACAACTATTCACTCCAACCAACCTGTAATAAAAAAAACAACAAAACTATTTTATGATTACAGCTTACTGTAGCTGCAGTTTACTGCTCAACTGAGCTGACTCAGTAGTTTGATTTCCTAAAAAACAGGACAGATATTCGGTTTACGCTTAATCACACTCTGACGCTCGTCGCTAGCCAGTGAAATATTTGCTCAGTTTGTGTAACGCACCAAATAGCAAGTTCCTGTCAGAAACCGTCTTACTTGTTGTGCTTTCACACACACACACACACACACACACACACACACACACACACACACACACACACACACACACACACACACACACAC
>CAEGAF010007194.1:0-15141 GCA_903067075.1 Micropoecilia bifurca
CACACACACACACACACACACACACACACACACACACACACACACACACACACACACACACACATTCTTGTACTTGTTATTTATTGAGATTGAAAGAACCTAAAACACCAGTCTGCTGGTTTAGGCAATAACATATAAGTGGTTGATTTCACTGAATAGTTTTCATGCCCCATATACAAAAGTCGCAAAGGTTGTGCAAGAGAACAGTAACTTACAGATTCCACGAAAGTTAATACATGAAAAGGCATATTATCTTGTTTTTTATGTTTTACAGAATTACAATATCCTTTGACGGCTATACGATAACATTATATGACTCAAACAGCATTTAGACAGAAAATAAACACATTATATGCAAGTTAGGTTGGACCCACATCCAGACACACAGAGGATACCATCAACAACATGAAACCAGACACACATGTCATTGTTCATATGTGTTATTTTCCAAAAACATATCAGAGTAAATCACTGAGTAACTGTTTATTGGTACTGCTGGTGGATCCATTCTTCTTTAGACAGACAGCAACCACACAGAAGGATTCTCTTAAGGTGTTTAAAAATTAAATTTGTTCTGTATTGTTTTAAAAATGTTTGTATTTGGTTGACTGCCTCCATGTTCTTGGAACAGATGAGCAAACCCGGCACACTTTCATGGAAGAGGACATGAACGTCCAAGTCAACGTTTGGATGCATTTCTGACCATGAGATCCCAGCAGTCGAGTAGTCAACATCTCTGGTGTGATGCATCAAAATAAGGATGATCCTTTTACTGACTGTAAGGAGAAAGAAGAGACATGAGATTATGATTTATTTTTTAAGTTCTCTAAGTTTTTTTTATTTTAAAAAAGACAGTTTTTTCTTGCTTCTAGAGCTGAGAACCTTCCCTGATATTCTTTCAGAATATGGCAAGACAGATGATCAAATTTGCAAAGTGAAATAAATAATCAGTTACCAGTTTTATCGACTGAACTTTGACACCATCTGTGTGTTTATCAGTCAGTCATAAAACGTAAGTGAAAACAGAGCAAATATTTTCTCAAAAATGAGACCCTTTGTGCATTGCTTTATCTTTTCTGTTTTTGCCACAATTAAATGTTTCAAATCATCAAACTGTTTTTTTATATTAAACACAAACAAAGCATTAGAATATAATGAAACCTTTTTTAAAATAATGAATTCCCCAAAGCAAAAGGGCAGGATTATGTATTTTCCAGCCACAAAGTGCAATTTTATAGTAACTGTGTTGCCTTCAGTTACTCTGAAAATGAAGTGTATATATTTTTTAAGAAGCTCCAGCTCTTTTTGAAACTCCACCTTCAGGAAGTAATCATAACATGGCTCCTCTGTTAACCCTTCAACAACATTTTTACCAGTGTTGCACTGAGAAGTAGCTCCTATCATGAGCTGAGCGGATGAACAAGAGCGGATGAACCAAGTGTTTGCTAATTGATTCAGGCTAGTCTGGAAGAGGTGAGAGGTTGATCCTCTCACCTCTTTGCTGCATTGTGAGCTCAGAAGCTCAGAAGCTTGGAAAGAGCAACTCAGAGGAGGAGCTGTGTCTCGAAGGCGGGGTTATGCCCATCCGGATGTTTTTTCCATTTGAATGGTTGCCATTGAGATTAAAGTATTTCTCAAACATGAAAGAAAGAATCGAAACAACACTCCTGATATGGAGTGATGAGAGAATATCATTATAACATGATGCTAAACTCTAAAAAGTTGATTTTCAAAAATGTATCATTTTCTAAATCTAACATGCTGTCTGGATAAAAACAGTAGCATGATGTGTGTATGTGATCATCGCCCTACCGGTCTTTTACCAAGCAAAATAAACAGAGCTTGATGTTTATAATAAAAATGACACCTGACATCTTACCTGGCACTTTGCTTAGAGCAGCGTCCACATCTGATCCAACCCGAGAGCTGATTGGACAGAAGACGATGGTGTACTGCCCGTCTACGGTTCTGCCCTCCAGCCTTATCTTGTTCTGCACCTGTTTCATCAGAGCTTCATCAGAACCAAAGGTTTGCCCAGTGACAACCGTCTCCACGCTGATTGAGTCTGTTGTCAAAATGCAAAACAGAAAAAACATAAGAACCAAACAGACGTATGGGAAGTTAGATAATGGAAAGAGCCACTGTGGTCACTCACATGAGCAGCCCATGGATTCCTGCGCACAGAAACAAAAATTAATTATATGAGCTTCCATCCATCCATCCATCCATCCATCCATCCATCCAAGTCATACACTGGATTATATTGAAATGATTCCAAAATGAGTTAATATTTAAAAGGACAAATCAAGAACAAATAACTGACAAAGGTTCTTTTAATGATACTTTAATAAAATATTGAATAAAAACTGCTGAATAGGAATGTACTTGAAAGGAAAACTACATTTATGACACAAGTCATTACTTTTTTTTAACTGTGTAGTAACAGTTTAAATATATGCAACATTCTCTGCATGGACAGGCTAATAACATTAGATTAATTAGTTTTTAAATAAACTAATATAAATTATTGTTCAATAACAACAATAAAATAGTTAAAAAGCTTTATTCTTACGTTTGCTGTGTTACTGCTGGGACCGACAGGTTATTTGAAAATAATTCTTTCACTTTCACTCTTGGATTCATGTCAGTCACCTGGTTTACAGGAAGCCCAGTTATTATCAGGGCGTTGACTGAGTAACACGTTACTTTGCAGAGTCACGTGACTCACCAACTCGGCAACAATAAGGCAGTGAAGTTTCTGCAGTTTGAAGCCAAGGAGAGGTTGGGAAAACGCCCAGAAATTTTACTCAAAGTAAAAGTAGCACTAATAAAAAATACTTAACTGAAATAACTGAAATTAAAAGCAAAACATATTCATCCAAAAAATAACTCAAATAAGAGTATATGAACAGTAAAAGTAAAGTAATAAAAACTGTTACTTACATACGGAGAAACTAATCAGAACACCAAGCATTGACATCAGACAGACAAAACTATAGTTATGTGAAAATTTTATTTTCAAGACTAAAATGAAAGTAATTCCTACAATTAACATAATTACAAACATCTAATTCAGGAGAAATAAATACTTTTCTCCTGAATTAGGTAATGACATAGTTTAATGATATAAATATCATTAAACTAAAACTTACCTGTGGCTCCTCCTATTGCAGCCATTACTTCAACCAAACATCTTTAGTTACTATAGATGAGTGTCTCACATCTGCTTTTTGGGATTTTTGTCCACTCGTCCTTGCAGAACTCTGTCAGTTGAGAAAGGTTGGAGGGACATCTGGCAATGACTGCCTGTTTCAGATCTTGCCACAGCATTTCTATGGGATTGAGATCCGGATTTTTACTGGGACAATCTAGAGTGCAAATCTTCTGTCTCTTGAGCCATTCCTTGGTACTTTTGCTGGAATGCTTTGGGTCAGTGTCTTGTTGCATAATCCATTTCTGTTAGAGATTTTGTGGTATTATCATTTTGTTATTACTTTAGTTCATATTCAGTCTAATGTTCAGTTTAAAGTGTCTCTTTCTTCTGTGTGTATAAACTGACCTGAAGGCCACGTCTGCCTGTTCATCTTCATGTGAAACAGTTAACTGTGTGTTTCCCAGACCTTAAACTATGTTTCCACAGGTGCCTTATCAACCCCAACCTTGGAAACTGCCTGTGTGCAGTAATAATTTATGTCTGCTGTCTTTCTTAGCAATCCTCCTTCCTGTTGCTTGATAATAAAAGACGAGCTGTAACCAAAGGTTTTCAGAAATGAAGGTTCAAGAAAACACTCAGCAATTTCCATCCCAGCTTCAACTCCCTGACTGATGGCAGGAGATTCTGGTCAAGAATTTGTTGATAGTCCTTGTTGATGGTTCCCTGGATCATATGGAGTCGTCCAGGTCATGAGTCAGAAAAGCAGGCCCACATTTTCACATTTCCTCTACCATGCTTCACTGTAGGGAGGAGGTACTTTTCTGTAAATGCAGTGTTGACTTTTCTCCAAACATGGCACTTTTGATTGAGGCCAATCAAATATAATTAATTAATAGATAATGGATAATTAAATTTTGGACTCATCTGTCCAGAAAATGGACTTCCAGAAAGCCTTTGGTTTGTCCAAGAACTCTCTGGCAAAGTTTAAATGTGCAGTTTTGTTCTTTCTTGAGAGCAGAGGCTTCTTTCTAGAAGTTCTCCCATGAATACCATGTCTATTGATATTTTGCCTGATTGTAGATGCATGTACATTTATCCCAGACGCTGATGAAGAAGTCTGCAATGCTCTGAAGGTGAGGCCTGGGTTGGCCTTTACCTGCACTATTATTTTTCTGGTGTTTCTTTGAGGAAGTTTTGATGGCCGTCCACTTCTGGGCAGAGTTGCGTTGGTGCCTTGTGCCCCCCATTTGTAAATTATTTGTCTTACAGTGGATGGATGAAGCTGGAATCTTTTAGTGATGTTCCTGTATTTTTCCCCAGACTGATGGGCTGTCACCACCTTCTTCCTGATGTCCTGCCATGTCTCCTTCCCTCTCAGCGTTGTTGATCTGTTCTTTATCCCTTGACACAACCAACCAAACCACTTTGGTCCTCTTCCTTTCAACCAGTGTGGCCCAAAACTTTTCCAAGTGATGTCTCATTTGATTTGTCTGCTTAACTGATTACTTGAGCACACAGATGTGTTTCACCTGAGTCTTTTACCTAGTTGACTTTATCAGTGCAGCTGTGGTTTGCAGATGCTCTGATTCCATTTTTCAGTTACGGTAGTTTGTTTTCAACTCACACATTTTCCTCAAAACAAGTGAATGAAATTGATGAACATAAACCTGACATTTCATATTTAAAAACAGGTAATGAGAAAATAAGAAAATTGTGGTAAAAATAAAGAAAAATCTAAACTACTCAACTAGTTCACAAACTTTCGAGCAGCTCTGTATACAGTTTACTGTGTTTTCATTTGACCCCTTAAATGGTTCAGAAGATAGAAAACAAAATAACAAAACTTGTGTACATACAGGAAGACTGACATGAACATAAACTCTGGGTTTGTGTCTCATGCACTTTTGTTTAATAGTATTTTAAACAAATGTTTCTTTGTGAAGTTACACTGTGCATAAAGTATCCTGTTTTCTGAAGTAAGAGTAGGGACACTTCACACTAATATTACTCAAGTGAAAGTATAAAGTATAGTGTCGTAAAAGTACTCCTAAAAGTATTCCTCCTCAAGAAAGTTATTCAAGCAAAGGTAACTAAGTAAATGTAATTCCTTTCTTCCCATCTTCATATCAAGTAATCAGTTTGATTTTAAAAGTTGGAAATAAGCAGATTCATTTTTTTTTTCCCATGACAATTGCTAGATTTTATTTCTTACATTTTTTTCTCATCACATTCTTCACAGTTCAAAAGTTCATGCACATTTAGCTTATCGTATATTTAAAGGTGTAGAGATACACATGTGAATTACGAATTATCTCAAACAAACCATTTGTTGTGTGACATCAAAGGTTTCCAGAAAGCATGTGAACACACAGCAAAGTGTTGGCAATCTGACCAAATCTTCAGCTACTTTTATATTGGTTAGCTATTAAAATGCTATAAAATACAAAATAAGATATTATCAAAAAAAAAAAGGATTAATTAAAACTGAACAAAACAAAAATGGTTTTAATGCCAGTCCTGGACTCATGTGCTTCTGCTTATTTGTTTTCAGCCAAATCAGAGCCAGCCTGACTGGGGCATCAGCAACAAGGCAGTTCAAAGTGCTTTACATCGTAAAAACATCATAAAACCTAGTGACAATGACTAATTGTGAAATCAGGGTGTTTACTGCATAACAACTGCAGTAAACTCAGTTTCTAAATAACTGAACATTGAACTTTTCAATGATTTATGAACTAACAGAAATATTTTATGGTCTCTTGTCTGAAGGAGTCAGTAGAAGGACTTTAGATCTGGTGTGTTGTGCTCTATCTTCCAGGTTTTAGTGAGAACACGAGCAGCAGCGTTGTGGATCAGCTGCAGCTGGAGGATTATTTTAGGTGGACTTGTGAAAACACTGCTGCAGTAATCAATGTGACTAAATAGAAATCTTCTGTAAATCTTGCTGAGTTCAGGTCAGAGTTCATCATTAGTCCCAGTTTTCTGGCCTGGTCTCTAGTTTTCAGCTGTAATAATTGAAGCTCTGTCTTGAAGATGGAGCTAGCTCTACCTAGAGGCTTTGCACAGCTGAATGGTTGCCATGGAGATTAAAGGATTTCACAAACATGCACGAAAGAATCAAAATAACACCCCAGGTTTGTTTTGATGAGGGAATAACATTATAGTGTGATGTGATGCTTAAAAGAGCTGATTTAACACAACACTGCCTCTTTAAATAAAAAAAAGATTCAAGGCTTTGACTGCGACATCATTTATGTTACATATTTAGTTTCCACATGCATTCTATGTGCAATAAACCTGTTTTATGATATAAGATGGTAAATAAGACTTTGCTGTGAAGAAAGAGAAGTGAACCAGAGCAAAGTACCAAATGTATTCTTGTTAACCATTAATTGGGTCGTCTTATCAATCAGACGAATTACTCAAACTAAAAGTGAAACCAAAAATATCCTACAAATAGCTTTGAACTCTTTCTTTTATTCCACTTCGACAGTCCTCCTTCTCTACAGCTCATCACCTGTTCAGGTAGGTTCAACAGGAAAAAATGCTGCAGTTCTTCTGACTGATGAATTCATGTCTTTGGGAACGTTTAGACAATATATTTAATTTGTTTTCTATTTTAATTGTTTGAACAGTTCAGTGTTTCTGATAATGTGTTTCTCTTAGTAAATGCTACAAATAAGCTCTTTCATATTCTTATGAGTAAAAATTAATTGTAACATTTATAGCAAACAAAAATATTAAACAAAAAGATAAAACGGAAGGTGGAGTGAATAAACCTAACTCTTCATTCTCTCTCTCATAGCTCATTGATGGGGAATCGGCCTCCAGCACCTCGTAAGTATCACAAGATTGTTTCACTGAGACTCATATAACATTTTAACTTACTGTCAGTTTTAAATCACTCCAGTGAAATGAAGTTACAATTAAACCATGAGTGACCAACTCTATAGGATCTAACTCTAGATCTTAGATTTCATTTCACTTTATTTAGATGTATTTTGAGTCATTTAAATGAAACAAAATACATTTTGCACCCATCACATTTTTAACAGTTTAGATTGTAGACGTCTCTGGCACAAGCTAAATAAAGCAAGCAGCACAATAAATGCAAATGCATTGTATTCCAGGAAATATTTTGTTCTATTAATAATTAGGATAAAATCTAACAGGGTCATCTGCAAACAAATGAATACATTTAGCAACGTAAATAATTTGGGGTCCAGTACAGACACTTTGATTTAAACTCACCCATGAGAACATGACAGAGACTGTAATAAATGTCAGGTCTTGTAATGTCTAAATATGCTATAAGTTATCTATGTAATAGTTTTGTGAAATATTAATAATTAAGATCAATGGGATGACATTCACAATACATGCCACAGGACAGGTGTGACAATCAAGGGGCCGACATTTTCAACATTTACAAAAATAGAATCTGTCTAATTATTTACAGTAAAATATTAAATGTGCAAGAAAATGACTGGGGACTGTTTTATCATTTAGGACCGGCGCCTCCCCCTCAGCCTGCTCCCCGTAAGAACTTTTGCTTTTCATACTTTTGCTTTTCACTCTTATACAAAAATGATTCATCTTCTCACGGAAGAGCTCAATCTGTTTTATATATTACCAACTATTCTATAAAAAGCAAAAATCATCACTTTTTTAATTAAAATTTCTGGGCTAATTAAACTTATTCTGTTTTACTGTGTTTAGCTCCTCCACCACCTCCACGTAAGTAGAACTTATTTATTAAGGCTCTTACAGAAAAAATTTGTTTGTTGTCTTATTATTATTATTATTATTATAGATAATAATTTCATTTTTAATTTATTGATGATGATAATAATAACTATTATCATTGTTGTTATTATTACTATTACTATGTAATTATTATAATTGCTCAACTTATATTGTACACTATGAATTTAATCAAATGCAATCAATAGCAAATTATTCTTACTTTTGCAAGATGTTTTTTTACAACTTTGTTCCTAATTATCCATCACAGTTCTAACAGATCCATGGAGAGAAACAACATGGGGGTGAGTACATTTGTATCTGTAGCTCTGCATGTTGCCAAAGTGTTTGTTGCTTTTTCACAATCTCTTCTTATGTGTTTGATAAATTAACCTTAACAGTGGATTAATTTATCAAACACAGTCCAGGTCACTTTTCCTTTACGCAGACACCTACATTCCCCTTATTAACTTCTCAGACAGACTGGACTTAGTCCATAAACCACAACAGGCATTACAACCCCACATCAGCCCCTAAGTTTGAGAACCAGCATTGAAAACAGCCGTGTCCCTTTGGATTAAAGAACATATTTAACCTTAATAAAACATAAACTGATTTCCTAATACCTTCAGTGCAAAAAGCCAAAAATAATTTGTTTATGGTCATGAAACAGAAAAAGCAACAATTTTTCAGTTCAATTGGAGCCTGATGCGAACACCAGCTTTAATATTTGTACTTTTTGTTCATATTATATAAAATTGAAAATACAATGTGAGTATTTTTTTTACAGTGTTATATATTTTTTATTATTAATTTGTGGTTTATCATAATATCACTTGATAGTTAATTAACTATGTGAGCTCATCATGAATAACTATAATGATTCCAGCCATTAATACCTTAAAAACCACTTTCAATTCAATTCAGAAATACTTCATTTATCCTATAGGGAAATTAAATGACGAAAATGTATATAAATCAATATGGATGTGGCTTTGTTCATTGTGGTGAAATGCAAAGTCTTTACCACTTCGACAGTCTTAACTTTAACACTGCCCTGCAGCAGGACTGTTTAGTAAATGCAAGTCTAAAACAGGCATTTACAAAATGATCTTAAAAAATGGTAAATTGTGCCACAAAACTGATGAGCAGCCAGAAGTTTATATCATTTAAATTATAACCTTTATTTCTGTTTAGAAGTGAAAAAAACCAGGAACTTCTGCAGTACATGAAGAATTTTCAACCTCAAAATGAAGAAGTCGAAGCCATCAGAGTTTTACTCTGTGGACCAGTTGGTGCAGGAAAGTCCAGCTTCATCAACTCTGTCAACAACGTCCTGCAAGGGAGAATGACCAATGAAGCTCTGGCTAGTTCCACAACCTCTGATCAAAGTTTTACAAAAATCGTCAGTATAACTTCTTGTTTGATGTTAAAGGCTTATTGTTATTTTTGGGGAATTTATGACTTCTTATAATCTCTGCTTGGTGGATCAATTCAGTGTCCGGATGGTTGTGTGGAACATTAACTCACACTTGTACACAAATGTAGAAATAGCTGATTCCTCATTCACCCTGCATTCACAGAGAACATGATTCTTTTATTGGTTAAAGCTTATAATTATTGGCCAATAGTCATAATAAGAAAAAATATTTTGTAGTTAAAAATATAAAACAATGCTAACCTCTTGTAAGCCACAACAAGCAGAGTCATCTGACCTGTTATCATGTCTGGTGGGGATCATAAGGGTCACACAGACTATTTGTTTTGTATTTGTCCACACTTTAAAGCACTTTGAATTGCCTTGTTGCTAAAAATGTGCTATATAAATAAAATTACCTTACTTTACCTTTATGGAACAAGTTTTTCTGATCTGTCAGCTGGGTAGCCCTGCTGCACTTGTTCATGTTACAGATCCACTTTGCGGCTGTGTGGTGAGATCTGTCTGACTGGAGCAGAGCAGAGGTAGAGAAAACATTTGATATGATGCAGTTTGAATCACAGTAGCGCAAAACAACAGCGTGCTGCTCGACTATGAAGCCAGCAGGAGATCACCGGCCCACCGAGGAATTCTATGGTAGCCCTTTATGCCAGCCTAATGTTAGAAACTATCCCACCAAGACCTATGTAGCAACGTGTTCAGAATTTTATTTTGCAAAACAAATTTAAGATTAGAATTAAACTAACAAATGTAAGCACATTTACTGCTCTTCTCAAATTTCAAAAGTATTTGTAGCAGGTACATATCAGCTGTTTACATAAAAACAGCTTTCATTTTTCTTTTTCTTTCAGTATAAAACCTATAAAATCAAGAAAGACGGCAAGGGAAACCTTTATCCCTTTGTGTTCAATGATGTCATGGGTCTGGAGGAAGGAACTGGAGTCAGACCAGATGACATCAAAATAGCCTTGAAGGGTCATGTGAAGGATGGATATAAGGTATAAATGGTCAACTTTTTTACTCTTAAAAATCCTCCTTCTAAAGCTATTACAATTATCTTGCTTGATATGGAAAATGTACAGTATGTTTGTAGCAATTGTACTGAATATATATTATTCCCACAGTTCAATCCTATAGCTTCCCTTTCTGAAGATGATCCTGGCTACAACTCTTCCCCGTCCATCAGTGATAGAGTTCATGTTCTGGTCTGCATTTATGACGCTAATGCATCAGAAATGAAGTCGTCCGTTTTACAGAAAATGAAGGAAATCAGAGAAGCAGCCAGTGAGCTGGGTAAGAAACAAAAATATATAATAAACTTGCATCCAGTAAAGTAATGTAACTGTAAATGCAAGTTAGCAAAAAAAAACTAACATTTCACTTCAGCAGTCATAGAGGTTACATAATAAACAGGTGCACATGACCTACAGAGACACTCTGTATCCACAGGAATCCCTCAGCTGGCGATTCTGACCCACGTTGATGAAGCCTGTAATGAAACACAGAAAAATCTGAGAAACGTCTATAAGAGCAAACATTTAAAGAAAAAGGTGAGCTCTACTAAGATTTATTCAAACAGGAGAAAAAAAACTGGCTCAAAATAAATGCTTATTGTTTTTAATATAGATGGGTGACTTCAGCTCCAGCCTGGGGATCCCAATGAACTGCATCCTCTTAATGAAGAACTACAGCAATGAAATTCAGCTGAAATCAGACGTTGACTCTCTGATCCTGAATGCTCTGAGGCTGATGGTTGATTTTGGAGACGACTACGCCGACAAACTGTGAAACCACAGAACAGTTTGTGGGGATATGCATGAAAATCACAGCAGTAATACAGTTCATATCAGTTAAAATTATGAGCTGAAATATAGGGTAAATATTAAATAAAAAAAAAATCAACGTCAATAAATGTTAATATGTAAGTTTGTTTTTTTTCTTTAAGTTGGTTTAATTTAAAAATAGGTTACCCTAATGTGGGGCTTCATGCTTCGTTCATATGATTGGGTGAAACAGGGAAGCTATCAGATAGACCATATATCGTCCATCAGTGATAGAGTGATAGAGTGATAGAGATAGACCATATATATATATATATATATATATATATATATATATAAAAAATTGGAGACGTGAGGGGAGTCTCAAAATTCACACACAAATGCAGTATAACTCACAGGCCAGAAGGAGCTGGTAAATTAAGAAATACGAGTGTGTCTCATTCTGTGCGTTTGTGAATTATGAGACAGTTTTAGCTACATAGTCCACCCTGTTTTCAAAGAAGAAATCTTACACAACTTATGAAAGTCACATATTTTGACCATATTGTGCTAGCTAATGTTAGCATTATGTAAAGTTTATAAACTATCCATCCATCCATCCATTTTCTTGCACCCTTTGTCCCTTAATGGGGTCTGGAGTTGCTGGTGCCTATCTCCAGCTGACGTTCCGGGCGAGAGGCAGGGTACGTCCTGGACAGGTTGCCAGTCTGTCGCAGGGCAACACAGAGACACACAGGACAAACAACCANATGCAGAAAGGCCAGGGCCGGGAA
Source organism: Micropoecilia bifurca (assembly GCA_903067075.1). Taxonomy (NCBI): domain Eukaryota; kingdom Metazoa; phylum Chordata; class Actinopteri; order Cyprinodontiformes; family Poeciliidae; genus Micropoecilia; species Micropoecilia bifurca. Next base: position 11,890 of record CAEGAF010007194.1, read on the forward strand.
TTGAACCCAGAACCTTCTTGTTGCAAGGCAACAGCTCTACCAACTGCGCCACTGTGCAGCCAAGTTTATAAACTAGGCTTGTGTAATATTCGCCTGTCTTTATGTTGAATTTGTTGAACAGCGCACTTTTGTCAAGTTATATTAAGTGTGGAAAATACCAAATGTATCTATATGTATTAACAAGTTGTTAGATATTGCCTCCATGTGTGTATTAACTAGCATTGAAGCTAATGTGGGAAAGCACACTGAACTGCGTGTCATTAGGTCCATGTTAATCTGAACCACATGTCAAATAACTGTACAGATTATTTATCAAGCACATAATCAGTGCTGTGGATGAGACGAGACAATGTAACTCTTATATACTTTCATCCCAATGCAAAATGAAAAACTAAGCTGGTAATTCATGCCCAATTCATGTCTGGGTTAAGGGTGTGGTACCTCCAGCAACACGGCAACAAATGCACAATTCTTACTCTGTGATTACAGGCTTATTTATTACGAACTTTTCCAAGACTAATGTAACATGTTCAGAATTTTATTTCACAAAGCAAATTCATATTTAAAGTTAAGCAAAAGTATGCAGTTTGAAGCATGTTTGCAGCTTAGTTGCAAATGTGTTTTAGCAGCTATGTCAGCTTTTTACATAGACTGATTTACCTCTCATTTTTCTCAGTATAAAACATACAAAATAAATAAAGAAGGAGGAAGAGGAAACTTTTAACCCCTTGTATTCAATGATACCATTTCATTCTGGAGAAACTCACACAGAGAAAAAGCGTCAGAAAATTTTATTAGACTGCGTTCTTTTTTGACGCTCAGGCCCGGCTGAAGACGTTCGTGCTGAGCATCATCAAGCGATTTGATGATCGGCTCTGGCCGGAGCTCAGGGTATAGTCTTCTCCCCCAAAAGAGGCTGCCGGGCCGAGGCCTGGCCGCTCTGGTAAAAAAAAACAGTATACTATAGTATACCAAATTTTAACATACTTCAGTATACTTTTACCGATGTACTCCACCTGTACTATTTTGGAACAACTTATTTTGTACTTAGAATACTTTAGTAGTATTTAAATAGTATAAAATTACAATTAATAGTATACTTTAGTATACTTTATAAATTTTGTATTTCAGAGCTTTATTATTGTATTTTGATATAATTATTATATTTTGAGTGTTATTAATTGTATAATAAGTATATAATTATGTCTCAAAATTATATTGAATATACTTCAAATATATTTTAAATATACTATTAATATAATAATGTATTTAAATTACACTTAATTTTTATTTTTGATTTCCTGCTATTGATAATAAACTACAATTTTAATTACTCTGAATTCGTCTTTATTCCTACGTACCTATTTTGTACATGACATGCATAACTACACTACAGTACTTACATTGTTTTAGGCTAAAATTACATGGAAAAATTAATTACACAAGATGCCCAAAGTAATTCAAATATTTTTTATTACCGACATTTTAAATTTGTCCAATTTTACTCACAACTTTATGAACTTTACTTAAACTACCAGTCAGTTTATCAGTTTACATCAGTAAACATCAGTTTACACATCAAAAGTGAACACAAGCAGGCATCCTCTCAGAAAGAGAAGACGCCTGCATCTTCCCTTTCTGCTGATAATCCTGGCTACATCTCTTCCCCGTCTGTCAGTGACAGAGTTCATGTTCTGGTTCACATTTCTTCTGTTGCCATTGCATATCCTCCCAGAACAAATTATTGTTGTTCCCAAACAAAACAATATGGAGAGAAAAAACAAAGTCTTCATTCTCACGCTTTCTTTTATAGCACCTTTATGTCCCAGTCATGGGGGATTCTTATTCTTCATCTGGTAAGTAACACAGAGTGGTTTGATTAATAAAAAATGTTGACCTATGTAAACTTAATCTGTTTTTAAAAAAAAATTCTATGTAGCTCCTCCACCGTGTCCACGTAAGTACAGTTATTTATTAAGGCTTTTACACAAAAAGTAGTTTTTGTCTTGTTGTTATTATTGTTATTACTTTATTGCTTAAGTGTGATTGCTTGTGCAGAACCTGTGTATTTACATAAAATGCAATATCAGAAGCAAATTATTCTGACTATTGCAAGACTGATTTTTTTAAAGACATTATCTAAATTCTCCATCACAGTTTTAACAACTCCATGGAGAGAAATAAAATGGGGGTGAGTACATTTGTTTCCATCCATCTGCATGTTGCCAGTGTGTTTGTTGCTTTTTCACACTCTCTTCTTTTAATGACTTAACTGTTGATTAATTGATTAATTAATCAAACACAGCCTAGGTCACTTTCCTTTACACAGACACATACATTCCCCCTATCAACTTCTCAGACAGACTGGACTTTGTCCAAAAACAAAATCTCACTATGATCAATGAAACTATAACCACAACAGCCCAGACATCAGACCAAAACCTCCCAATGTTTGTGACTCAGCTTTGAAAACAGAGAACAAGTGATGTTATTTAAATAAGACACAAATTGTCAGTTTATTTGGAGCCTGGTTTGAATCCAAGTTTTACATTTTAAAATTTATTGTGAATATCCTCACCATTTTGTTATTAATCCTTAACATACTTCTTCATTTAAATATCAATTTTCTTTTAATACAACGTGCAATCTTCCAGATTGGTTTATTCTAAAATTTCTTCATGGTTAATCTACTTTCTTCTCATGTGAACTATTTGCTCAGTTATACATTAATTGCAATAATAATTTCAGCTATTAGTACTTAAACACATTCAAAGACTTTTTTACCCCATAGGGAAATTAAATGCTAAAAATCTATATGAATCTATGGGGATGTGGCTTACTTAGATGTGGTGATATAACTTAAGTTGTAATCTTTATTTTCGCTTCTCAATAGAAACAATGACGAACCTCTGCAGTACACAAAGAATTTTCAACCTCAAAATAAAAGAGCCAAAGCAATCAGAGTTTTACTCTATGGACCTGTTGGTGTTGGGAAGTCCAGCTTCATCACGTCTGTCAACTCTGTTTTACAAGGCAGAATGACCAATAAAGCTCTGGCCAGTGCCACAACCTCTGATCAAAGTTTCACAAAAGTGGTCAGTATAACTTCTTATTTAACATTAAAGATTTATTCTTATTTTTGCACCTGAGCAGTAAAGTGCTGTGAAAGCCTGTTGTACCGTATTTTCCGCACTATAAGGCGCACCTAAAAACCTTAAATTTCCTCAAAAGCCGACAGTGCGCCTTATAACC
>CAEGAF010007218.1:0-15036 GCA_903067075.1 Micropoecilia bifurca
GTAACTATATTGTAATGTACATGTTATTGTGGATGTAAAACAACAAAAATAAAAACATTTGATCAAAAAAAAAAAAAGTAGAAAACCTGCAGCTCCAGTTAATTCAGGAAAGAGAAGTTCACCCGCAGAAATTGGAGGAGGTGAGTTGTGTGAACGAGTTAGAAAGAACAAAACAAGATCAACTGGGGCAAGACACTCTGAGAGCTGAGAAAGAAGATGTCCAATGGCAGGAGGAAGGAAACTCGCAGAGCCTAGTCAGCGCGGTCAAAGCTGATTGCCAAGAGGGTTCCTCAGAGGAGGATCTATTAGGAGAAACGATGGCAGGTTGTTCCTCGGATCCAGAATCTGCAGAACAGACTCAGATCACTGCAGAAACCATCCTGGAGGATGTAGTCGAATCAGACACTGAAACCATCCAGGATGGTAAAAAGAAAAATCCCAAAAATTCAATTTGGGAAAGAATCCAAAATATTTTCCGGTTGAAGAAAAAAAACAGAAAGCAAAAGAGTGAAGAGAGTCAAGACCAGGAGTAGGAATGATTTTGATATTTGGAGGAGAAAGACATGCGAGAGAAGAACCGAGGACAGGAACCAAACGCATCTCCCTGTCCTCTACGACCTCCATCTTGTTTTTAAGCACTGTGTTGTAGAGAAGTGATCAGATAAGTGGTCAGGGCGACGCTCCGTCAAGAGGAAATTTGAAAAGACATAGATTTTCCCCCACAATTGTAAAAAACGTGGGCAGCACAGTGGTGCAGCGGTTAGCGCTGCACCTTCACAGAGATGATCTGTGTGGAGTTTGCATGTTCTCCCCGTGTTTGCCTGGGTTCCCCCCATATCTCCCAAAACATGTCGGTCAGGTCAGTTGGTCACTGTAAATTGCCCCCCAAAAGAGTGAAACTCCAAATTATCCCTTTTCTCTTCACTGTTTTAGCGGCAGACGGTTCGATGCCGCAACGACACACAGCTCAATGTTTATAGCGACGTATTGATTTAAGCATTAAATTTCTTCTTTTAATAGTAATGATTTCTGTTTATTTTCACTGTACTTGTGCTTTTATGGTTTGTCCTTTAGTTTTACCTTTTCTACTCACTTTTTATATTGAATTGCATTTAAATCCAATTTTTATAACAGAATAGCAAAAGGATCATGCGGTGGCTTATTTATTATGGCTGTGGCTCTGTGGTAGAATGGTCGTCTTGTGACCTGAAGGTTGTGAGTTCGATTCCAGCTTCCTCAGCCCCATGCTGAATTGCCCTGGGGCAGGGCACCCAACGGTACGTTGTCCCCCGACCTGCATGTCGATGTGTAAATGTGACTGAAGCGCTTTGAGTGGTCAACGTGACCAGCAAGGCACTTCATAAGTTCAGTCCATTTACCTTTTTTCTTTGATAAATCCTGTTTTTATACCAAACATAAAGCTGATTTAACACGTTTGGACCTTTTCAGTCCAGACCCTGAAGAAGCCCAAACTTGTTATATCTGGTTTGTTTGTTTGTTATAAGAAGCAAACAGGTTTCATCAAAAATAAAAGTTACTGTGTGGTCTTTCTGTTATTATTTAGATTAACAGATTCAAGATAGTATAACAAACTTAACAAAAAAGTGCAATTTAACATAAAAAAAACTACAGAAAAGAGAAAAAAGAAGAACAATCCATGGAAGTATGAAAACAGAGAACTTTATCAGAAATCATTTCAATTTCAGGAAGAAATCGATTCTCGGATGAATACTTTGTAATAAACATAAAGCTTTTGTGTTGTTGAGCTTTTGGGTTGTTGAGGCAAGGAAATGCCTAATTTGCTTATTTTTAACCAGGTTTACAACAAGACTGCAAATTGTTTTCTTTAGGATGTTGCTTGTATGCTCCTCCTTGAGCTGCCACCTTATTGTGGTGGAGGCCGCTTTTCTTTTGCAGCATTAGCAGAGAGAGAAGCTGTTAGCTGCCATGTTCCAACATGTTAGCTACACTGAAGAGCATGTTGTACCTAATCAGCTTACAGCATCATTCTAAATATTAACTTTTAATGCAAAGATGGATTATGTAGCTAAAGAATACACATACACACACGCACACATAACAAAACTGAGCTTGAAGCAGAAAATAACTGGATGACACAAGCAGATAAGCTTTAATTTTGGGATGTTATGTTTGCTTTTTGTTTGGTCAAATCTATTTCATTTCTGTTTTTAGACATATTTAAACTAGAGATATTGGTAGTACAAATGGTCCATGACCCTGGTAAGGGTGCTGAGCAGCTCGCAGTGACATGATCATTGCAGGGAAAATCAATCAACGAGTAATTTGGCAACTATTCTACTTTCAGTCTGCTTTCTGTATTACTGTCTTTGAGCTTAATGCTCAAAATTGATAATATTCGTCACCTTTCTGCTAAATAGGTGTGTATTTTGAAAGTAAATTCTTTAAGCTGGGTGGTTTAATAACAAAATGTGGTTTGGGTTTTTTGAAGGGGTGTTTTTATGTAAAATTCACTTTTTGGGCTTTATATCGTGTGGTAATGTTATTCTCTCATCAAAAAAGTACTTGGAGTGTTGCCTAGATTCATGCTGTATTAGAAATCCTGGAAACTCCCATGAGGTAACATAGTTACATAGTACAACAGTACAAGGTAACATAGTTTCTTGATTGTGCTATAAAACAGCATAAATATTAGGGTGGGTAATCCCAGTCCTCGAGAACCGGTGTGCTGCAACTCTTAGATGTCTCCCTGGTCCAACTCACTTCAATAAAATAACTAAATCACCTCTTAAGTGCAGTCAAGTTCTCCAGAATCCTGCCAATGACCTCGTTATTTGACTCAGGTGTGTTTAAGTTGAGACACATCTAAAAGTTGCAGGACCCTCAAAGCCTAGAGTAGCTCACCTCTGCACTAGATGCAGGATAAAGACATACTGTCCCTTTAAACACTGTCCATTTTCTCCCAAAGTTTCCTTCTTTGTGTGCTTTTAGTGTTACCGTTTTCTATGCTGCTTTAGATGAAATGGTCCCAGAATCTTATTTTTCTAACTTACTGGATAGGAGGAGAGGGTCAGATGGCCTTAGTCACCGAGCTATGGATTGCTAAATATATGCCATCAATCTGTTTTCTACTCTCACTTAATCTGGTTCAAGGTCAAGGAGGGGTGCTGCCGTCTTTCTCCCTAAAGAACAAAATCATTATATTTTTTCTTATAACAGCTAACTTTGGAATACTCAACAACAATTGGAATTTAGTGTCTTCGCTGAAGAACTAAATCAACATGAAAATGAAAAAATGTTGCAAAAGAGCTTCTAATTAAAAGGGTGGAGTCTGTTCTTATGAGCTACATTCTCCAGTCAGAAACATTCCACTCAGCGGCAGACGGAGGGAAAGACTCCTAATCATTTCAGGGCCCAGTTGTTTATGAACGCGATGTATCTTGCGAAACAATATTGGGACATCAAAGTGCGCAAACTGAGCAAGAATTTCCCAACAAGCAGCCCACTCAGACAACAAGTGTGTACAATGGCATCCTCCGGACTCAAATAGTTTGCTCAGGCTGCATGGGAGAGAATGTCGCAGGAGCAACAGGTGTCCAGGGAAACTATCTGCGGTTCCTCCTGCTCACACACCCGTTGGAGACGCACATGCATCACCTACTTGGAGAGGAACTGCTTGTTGGTTTTTATGGGAAATTCCGGAAAAGGGGACTTGACAGCAGAATAATCCATTCGTCCACGCTGCTAGCTGTGCTTCTATATCAGCTATTCTATTGTGCGTTGCAGCGACGGAGGAAACAAAGCTGGGCAGGACAGTTACAGAGCTGCAGCAGCACAAATAGGTTGATGTACAGACTGCTGCTTTCATAGTGAAAAAGAGATTTATTTTTTTTACGTGCTGTTTGTCCAACTAAGCTGCAGCTATTTGACATGCCACTAGATAGTTTTTCAAAGCAATTTGTGAAAAATTCACCTGATCTTAATGCTGAAACCTCAAAATAACTTAGCGGAGACGTACTCTCTATCCCTTTCATGCATAGAGGTCACTAGAGTGGACAGCTGTCTAAAAGCCATTTTCTTGTGCTTCTTGTGGACTTTTATGTTTTAAATGACCACAGACCACTGAAGTGGACACCAATGCATCATAAAATACACTATCAACTACTGACCATCAGCTGCAAATCCATGAAATTATTTTTGTTAAATCCAATATGGCCAACAGACAAAAAATCACACCAACCAACCCGGTCCCTCCCTCCTACTGTAGACGACTCTGGCAAATGAAAAAGATATTGTGACATCAAATAACCCCTAAAAACACAATATTACTGATGTATTTTTCAAATAACTTTGTATTTGGAGAAAATTACAATTGATCACCTAAAAAAACAAACAAAAAAATTTGTGCCTTAAGAAAATTAAAAACATTTGGAAAAAAAATCCTGATACAAAAGATCTTAATTCAAGCATTAAAGGGTTAAACCCATCAGATAGGTACCTGATTTGGTACAACATATGGAAGTGGCATGAATCTTGATTTTTTTTTGTGTGTTTTTCTTTTTGGTGAAGGAGATTGGAATTGGACCATACAGACTGCCATAAAGACGTTGGATAAGTGTTGCATAAGGACAAAAAGAAAATCATATTTGGTACGATGTGTGAGCAAGCAAGTAGTCAATTTCATATTGCGTATGTGAAATTTCAGGCAAAACAAACAAAGCTGCCAACATTTAAAAACTCATCATGACAGACAGGTTGAAAGCAGGAGCTAATAAAACAGAGCTACTTTACTCATTGATACAGATAATAGACAGGGCAGATTTTTCTCAGCTCGGTGATAACGAGCTCACCAAGTGAACTGCGCAGAGCAGGCCCTGCCCTGATAAACCATGACTGCAACTGGCAAGGAGCCAGGCTCAATCTGCTTAAACGCAACCAGCTCTGTATCAGTAGAGAAACAGTGTAACAGGCAGCAGCAGTTTAGTCCCAGCCTTTACAGGCTGTTGTTCTGCCTTAGGTTAGAAACCAGTACGTCACAACGGCTCTGCAGTCGTTTCCTCTCTCTGAACAACCGAGCTGTTCTCGCTGAACGGCATTAACGCGCTAACAATCGCCCCAAAGGAAGCTGCCCACAGATCTCGAGTGTTGATGATTTGAGATAAAACTGTACAGTTGATCAGTTCTGCATGAAAGAGTCTGTTTTAAGGAACGGCAGTAGGAGTAGTGGGCGGTGCTGGCTGGGAGAAAAAACAGGAGATTTGTTACATTTTAATACAAGGAGAGGCAAATTCTCTTTGAGTCTCGAGGTGATCGTTGTTCTGCCAGAGCAAGCTAGAATAAATGTTACTAGAGTACTATGAATGTAGTGGTTTCTTTGAGTTCACCTGTTCTCTGTTTTATCCCTAACAGCTAAATGGCTTTTGTTCTCCTCCTGTTGTTGTTTTCCTTTTAAAAATCCTCAATAAATTATTTGTGCCTCTTTGGTTTTGTATGTTGAATATTTTAGGAAGCACATATCTGTGCTCAGAGCTTCTTAGGGTTAGCAGAACAAATATGAGAAATGGCTTTGTTTTCAGGGGTCTGCCGCTATTGAAGAAATGGCTGAAGCTTTGAGAGAACGAGCTAAAATGTTTGTGTTTTCTGGGAAGATGGCGCCACCAACGTCCTTCAAAGTTGTTTTCCAGCTTCAAGTTTCAACTCAACAACATGGAGGAAGAAAAGATTCCGGCGTACGGATGGAGAAATCTTTTCACGCTTGTGTTTCAACAAGAACACGCCTACAAATTGGATATTGCTGCTGCAAGTTGGTGATTTAAACAAATTCAATACAACCCTAAAACTTAAATTGTTTGTCTTTTTGTAATTTTCTGCTGTATGTTCTAGTAAATGAGAACAGCTTTAGACTGGGAAATCTTGTGTAATAATGAGCAAGGCAGAGGTAGGCAGACAGACTTTAAGTTGCAGTTTATAGCCCTAAAATATTTATTTTAATCTGACTTTAGATGTAAAGCAGGAAAGGAAATGGCACAGGAGATAACATGGTCATTTTGGGAGTAACTCTCCTGTTGCACGTTATATGAGGTTTAATGTTGACAAACTGACAATTTAGTTCAATTACTACATGCAAAAATTCCAGGAAATCCCTTAGAAGAGATAGGGTGTGGAATATCCACAGTCACATCCTCTACAACTGAATAATTTCTTCTTTTTCTGCTGTCCCTCACGTACCCTAACTCATGTAGTTAGTTATTCCTAAAGACTGTGATCCGCTTTGAGATTCTAGCCACGCTATTAGTGTAATTCAGAGCGTAAAACAAATAATCTAGAGTGAAATCTCACCAAATTACACCCTTGTTCCGCTGCTTTGTGGATGCAGAAACCTAGGGCGCCCTACTGTAAGGCAACCACTAATGGAGCTCAGACAGGAACCCACCACAGTGTTGCAAACTCGTCGCCTATGTCTGGCATTCTGACAAATATCTAAGGCACTCACTTACCCAGAGTATGCCCTCACACACATGTGGCAGCAGCTCTGTGTGTGCTGAGCCTCCACTCTGGATATGAGTCACAGCAAAGTCTAAAAAGCATGGACGCTTTGACCACTTCTCGTGATTGGTCACAACAGAAAAAAATGCCATTTTTCTTGAAGTAATAACTCCTCTTCTAAAGCCTGATGAGAAAGGTTTGGTGGAAACAGACGCGGAGTTGTACGGTCCAGTCCGTGCCAGGGCCATTTTGATCAATCACATTGAATTGCTTTCTGCCAAAGCATGTGAGCCAACCACTATGCTATCAATTGCAACTCGGTTTCAATACGTTTAGCACTAAGCAGCCCTGAAGGGATCGTCCTCACACCATATGGCCAGATGATCTGCTCGGCTGAATGTTGCCTACTCTTTTTGTTGTTACTGGTGACTGTTCAGTTGAAACGGAGCTAATGACCACATCTATGGTGCAAATACAATCACACAAACATTGCAACAGTTTGGTATCAAATGGTAAAGTCGGCTTCTTACAAGTGCTGTCTATTGATGAAGAAATTTAATCAGCTTAATCACACTCTAGTGCTGTTATTAATCATGATTAATCACTATGCCTAACTTTGTGAGCTTAAAAGAAATATGCAAGTAGATGTGGTTCTTGCAGGAAGCGCCTCCTCCTGCCAACCAATTAAAAAGCAATCATTTATCTAGCTTTTTTTTGTTGTTGTTGCTGTCTTTATTATAGCAGAAATTAGGTTATGTATTCTCCCAGTACTAAGGAAAACTTACTCAACTACACATGCATGCAAGTAGTAGAAACCTGTTCTGGGGACACCTGACAGATAAAATGTAGCTCTTTCCTAGTTCTTGATGCCCCCACACCTTTCTGATGCCACCCTGGGTAGGTGCCCATATAGCCCATAACAAAAACCATCACTGTACACACGTTTTCAAAAAACGTTTATGAAAATATTTTATTGTCTCAACCCAAACATGTCTGAAGATTCCCAGTTTTTTACATTTTGAAAAGTTTAAAGGAAGTCATTTTGTTATAATGAGGCCACAATCTCTTGTCCTCATCCATCCAAGTGACTGGTATAATTTGTGCATGTGAAATTTTAGATTTGTGCACGTAGAGGTGCACATGCAAGGTAGCAATGCAACACAAGAAAGCTGAAAAATGTTCAACTTTTGTTGCTGTCTGCCGTCGAGGAAAAATTTCACCTTTCGCTGTGGTTCTCCGCTCCCTGTGTGTCGAGCTCATAACGCACCACTGTGAACCAGGCAACCTTCCACAGAAGAGAGGCTTTTAGGTCAAAATAGGAAACTCAATTAATCTACATTATGTAATAATTAGCGCGTTCAAATTTTCATATTAATCACATGCATTAACGCGTTAAGTACTACTTCTTACATACGCTTGTTAAAGAAAAGAAGAAAAGCAGCAGAAAAACGTTGACATTATGCAGATTTCTTTTATTAGTTTGTACCATTGATAGATTGACGAAAGGATCAGATACGGGAGGTAAATCTCACCCCAACCAACAGCAACAACAACCAATTTACCACAAGCACAATGACAGAAAGCAGTGACCTGTATAAAGTTCACAGCTTTATGCACCGGATCCTGCTTGTTTACAATTGGACATTTTTCTAGGGCTTAGATGCCAAATCATATCTTTGCTAAAAGCAGTTGCTAGGCAACACAAGAAATATTCAGCCAAGCCAAACCGGGGAACTTTTGTTTTTGCATTTGGGTTTTGTAGAAATTAAAGCAGGAAAATGCACCATGTAGATCAATAGTTTTAGTTAATTTTAGACTTCTGTTTGATTCAATAGGCCACCAGAGTTGATCCTATCATCTTACTGCTCATCAAAACTTCATTAGGCTTTTTTCATATATGACACATTTATGGGGAAGATAAATGCACCATAGGTGAAGATAGTAAGCATTCCTGAGCGTTACATCTCGTCCCCTATCAAAGTAACATCACAGCTCTCTGACATTTCAAATATGACAGACACTGTCGCAGCAAAACGATCTGGTCCAACACTCATTTATGATTTATTTTTACTGTCAGAAGCATCCTGCATTATTTTAAGATGAACTTGATATGGTGCAAGAAAGCCTTAAGATAACTGGATGTTGAGCATTAACTTCGCTCTATTCTAAATGCACCTGGCTGAGTACGATAGAAAACTATGAAAACAGATAAAACGATAAGAAATAATATTTTACAGAAACATAAAATGTCATATGGATCGAGTCATATGTGAGAAAAAATTCTAGGGCCATTTTGGATAATAAAAAAAATTGTAAATGTCCAGGACTTCATAAAGAACACAGATAAAGCATTAAGGATTATCAACAAGGATGCTGTTGCACATAGAACAAACTGAGTTATTAGTTATTCTCTCTAATATATATGTCACACTTCATTCATTCATTTGCTGTCTCTTATTTAAACCTTGACACAGTTATTAGAAACCAACAGAGCATGGTATGTCAAAACAAAGTTCTAATTTTATCATGTACCTAAAGAAAGTGTAGCAAAATCTGAAACAATGTTCCCAACAGAGCAAGCTAAAAGCTGTTGGAAGGTTTCCATGGTAACTGTAAACAGTAGTCTGGGTTTGTACTGTTCACATAAATGTGAGCAGGCACAGCTCTGAAGGAGAAACAGGGGGTGGCATTGGTTGAAAAAAGTACATGTTTGTCCAATTACTCAAGGAATTATTACTAAAATACCCGACAGTTCCTGTCACAAAGGATGTTAGCAGATGATGTACGGTTTTTATGCTGATGGCTCCTGCTTTGTAGGTGAATTTACACCCACTGACACAAGCTGGTGATGGATGAGAGAGGATCCATCACCGCTGGTTGTGAGGAATAAAAATAAAGCCAGTGAAGTGAAGATTTTACATGCAAAAAGCTCTTTTTTCCAGTTTTAAGTTGAATTATTTTTTTAAGAAATAAGATTATTTTCAACAGTATAATAATAAAATAATATATGTTTTCCAGAGAACTCTTGTTATATTCATTTGTGCATAAAACTGAAAAATCAAATACATGAGGAGTAAAAAATAAAAATTCTAATAAAAATATGATAAATATTCAAAACCATGATTTTACCAGCAACATTTAATGTTTTAATTAAAATGTATGTTTGGTTAGACCCTGGTATTGTTTCCTCCATCTCTTTCAGCAAATTATGACAATAATTTAGAGTTACTGCCATCATTAATTGTTTATTAAAATGACAATTTTTACACTCTAATTACCTTGATTTGATCATTACTTGTTGTGGCAAGAAAAAAATTTAAAAATCAAGTGGAGTTATTTCGGGGATCACTTCAACAATTAAATACAAAATGCTAATTAGGACTCTTCTTAAAATTCTGTACAGCAAAGCCTGTTGGTGAACCAATGGCTAATTTAGGATCATAAAGTTATTTTAATGTCACAAATGTATAAAAAAAATGTCCAAAGATCTGCACTTTTAACCTCTACAATTCCATTAAGTCCCAAAGATTTTCCATGACTTTCTCATTTTCTTTTACAAACAGTGTTAACAATATGAATCACTAATAAGGTTTCTGTGGTTGTTCACCTCCCTCCTAGTGGCGCCTTTCTAGAAAAAACACAGCTACATTTTTGGGTTTCCGAAACTCCTGACTCATTATCAAGAAGGACAAAAATGTGGCTGTAGCAAATTAAATACAGTCACGTTGTGGAAACATTGAAAATAACATTCCTCTTATTAAGGCAACAGTGTTTTAAATCGCAAATGTGAGGCTCAGGTTCCTCTGGGCTACAGACCAACATTTTACACCCATTGAACTGACATGCCTCACTTTTTTTATAGGTGCACCAGCACCTAAATTTAGGTGCACCCAAATTTTCAACCACATTGTATTTTATCTCACAGCTTTACAGGTTTACTGCGTGAAAAAAATCTGTCCATTACTGGCAACGTTGAGTTTGAAATAATTAATTAACAGGGATGGCAATTCCACCTGCTATGTAGAATGTAGGAATACAATAACACATTTTTCCCAGTAAAACTTTCCAAAAATCTGTTTTGCTTTTTGGGGGGGGAGCTGGGAGTTTAAGTTGAAAGTTCAAGTTATTAATATTCATGTACTGTCATTTGTCACTAGAGTCAAGTTCTGCAAAGTCGCTTGTGCTATAACTACTATGATGCAAGCATTGGACTGCTGTTTTATGCAGTTTATATATGTTATTATGTGTTTGTGCCTATCAAATAAATCTAATTAAAATAAATATCACTGATGTCTCAATTGTTGACTGCATGTTATTTTAATAACTTTTTTATTTTTGTGTTTTTATCATGTAACACACTTTGATCTCTTTGAACTGCCTTGTTGCTGAAATATGCTGTAAAAATAACTTTTTTGGCTGACTGATTGATTAAGCATACTTTTTCAGATTCCTATTTTTGGTATGTGTGCCATCTACAGTTTCAGCTTTATTATTTTTATAAGTATAAAAATACATGTGTTTTTTCTCCTTTCAAACATATATGCATGTCTCTAATATTTTCTTATTAACTTGACTATTTTTGGTTGAATTCTGTCTCTTTTAACCCTTCATTTTATTTTCAAAAAAATTATTGTTGCATTTGTTTAGTTGGTTTGGTCATTTTGATCATTGTCTCTAGCGGTTTAAGGTGCTGACCTGTTTATGACTTCTGTAGAAGCAGGTCCACAGACTTTGTGTTGCACCTGACACAGTACAAAAATTGCTATATGAATAAAGTTTGATTGATAAATTTACAGAGTTTTTATTATTATTTCATTCAACGAAGAACTTCGGGTTCTGACCTGATGAAACCTTCCTCAAAACTTTAGGGAACAACGTCTGAATGGCATCTCTAAATTCGAAAAGGATGTTTCTCATTTGAAAACATGTGTTAATTTAACTGAGCAAATCAAAGATAAAAAAAAAGCATGAACTAAAGTAAAACTGTGTATGAAATTCTAAAATTATTGCATATCTGCAATACAAAGACACCAATTACATAACACAGGAACACTTGCTGGCAGAGGAACTTCCTCCACTCATAGTTTAGATCCTGTAAAATTCTTCAAATAGCCACAGTGTAACTATAAACTGACTTCTTCTTTGATTCAAAGTATTTTTTACAAAAATATTAGGAAGAGTTTATTGGTAGAGAGGAAGAATTCTGCCTCTTTTTTTTCTCCACTTTTCATGTCCTCTGCCAAAATTTCCTCAAGCTGATCCCCCCTTTTTCGTGAAATATGTGAAACAAAAGTAACTCTAGTCTTCAAGAAAGACAAGCAATTTATTCAGGCTGTAACTTAAATAAATATAAATAAGTGCAGGCATGTTTACCCCTGAATTGTGTCAGAGGCAGAGAGAAGGTGGTTGCTCTTTCAAGCTATTTTAGGAGCAGCTCTGCCTTTGCGTCTAGTTTCAGAATTAGAAGCATGTGCGAACGCAGGTTTGTCCACATTAAGCGCCACAAAATACTTTTATGAATATATCCCAGAATCTCAGACATAACCACGTGGCACCTAATAATAACAGGGTTATTCACAGCTTCACTGATGATAAGCACACATAGACCACCTGTGGCCGAGCAACGAGAAAGCGAGAGGGCAATGCTGTTCACAACGCACTTGCCAAAACCCTCAAACACCTACATTATTAGAAAACAAGCCACTGGTTCGCTGAAATTGGCCAGAAAAGGAGTGATGTGGTGGCAGATGACAGACAAGCAAGCTCTAAACTTCCACTCAGCTTACAGGGCAAGCAGGTGGAAGTGGGGACTTCAGGAAGGATTAATGGGTTCTGCGGGAGTTCCCACGGCTGAGAAAAGGGATGACTACATGTTCTGCAATATCTGTAGACAAGCTGGTGATAGAGGAATAGATATGTCAAAATGACTTACAGGGAAAAGACGTCTAGAGTAACCTCTGACTAGGGGGTTTGACGTCATGTTCGACTCCTTTAGTCCTTTAAAGTTTTATGAAACACAGAGCTCCAGCTGTGCCTTGCTGTTTTTATAGGAACATGTTACAATTTTAGAAGAAACTTCAAACCAAACCCCTAACACAACAGGTTAATCTTGCTTCTACATTTATTCTAACGAGTTACACTTCTTGTTAAAGAAAGAGAAAAAAAACATCCCAAAACTTTGGAGCTGCTGTTCAGAAGTCTTGTCCACTATCGTTATCACATTGGAACAATTTCAAACACCTGAGGTCGTCAGATGACTCTGCCTTGTGGCTATTTTTAGAAAATAATTGCCCTTTTGCTACAGCCTTGTAAACAAAAGCTGAATCCAGAGCGATTATATGGCTGTGACTCCCAGCAGGGGCGCAGCCTCCAGCATTTTCCTCTCGCACACACCGCGGCTCGCTGCTTCGCCGTCGTTAATGAACCCCCTAATTATTTCACTAAGCTGACAGCATTCTAGTGTTTGATCAATGGTGGGATCCTCTGACCTATTGATGTACTCCCATCAGTATCCAGCGCATACATAAGCAAGGGGGAACCGGCGCGGCACTTCCTCCCTCTGGGGGCCATGTGATCGCAGATAAAGATCATCAAACAGGAAGCTGCTCTTGTGCTGCCCAAAGCCCAGGCACCCAGTAAGGAAGCAGATCGTTCCTGATACAGAGCAGCCTAAACACAGAATCGAGTCATCTTGACAAAACAAACAATGGATGATGGCTCTAATTAAATTAGACTCGTCACTTCCAAGAACTCATAGTCCCCCCGTCAGGTTCAGGATGTGACCAATCTAGAAGCCAAACTTCCCACAAGAATCCTCCCTCTCCACACCTCGGTCATTATCATATTTTCATCATGAACTTTTGGCCAACATGTGCTGCTTCAAGATGGCCTCTGATTTATGAACCCTATATTTTTTCGCTTACTTGTCTTATTGACATTTGAAGCACGCGCATGCAGCTGCCATTTCTGGAGCGAGCGGTAAGTCGCTGTTTGCGTCTCAACTGCTGTGAGACATTGTCAAAAAATAAATAAACAGAATAAAAACGGGCCAAGGTCCTGAATTCTTCTCTGAGTCATGGTGAAGTGGATTTTCTGTCTCGGGAGACGAACCGACACACCCCGCTTCTTTTCTGAAGGCCTTCAACTGCCAAAAAACACTTAGCTTTCCGTCTTCAAAACTTCCCCCGCCTCCTCCTCCTCTGACCTCAGCCAGCTCATCGGCAGGGGACTCCTTTTATTTTTTAGGAAAACAGGTGGTAATGATTGTTAGTCAGAGCTCATATGATGCGAAGCTGTCTACCTCCATGTGTTTTCTATTTGGAATGCTGCATTTGCTAACATGGCACAGTCAGGTTTAGGAGGGACTCAGCAGATATTTCTGGTCACGCCTGCGACACGGCTCAAAACAACCACCGCCCGCTCCCACTCAGCTGTTTCGGGTCATTCCACATGGGGTATGGGACACGGGGCGCTTTAACCTCATGACACGGACGGGCTTCGGTTGCACAAATAAGGATCGGCTTCAGCTCCAACATGGGAGATTGCAAATAACTCTGCAGAACTTCCTAACTCGCACCGCATTCTGACTCGTGACAAAAACAAATCCCGAACAGCGCAGGGCTTCTTTCTGTTTGCCTGCCCCGATTTCCTCTGCCATTTACTGTCCCTTCAGAAAAATGTCAGGCTGTCTGCGGCTTGCCCACGGGGACGGAACGTGTCATTTGGAGTGTGTTCCTAACATTTGCTTGCTAGCTTTAGGTGGCGGGAGAAAACGTCAGAAAGCAAGGCCCTCCTTGGGGAGCCATCAGCAGTTATCTGGAAGAGAAGCGTCTCCTGCCTGGCCAAACGGTGCAAAAAGACAGAGTCCCAGGTTGCCATTTAGAAAGACGTTAGACGCTGGGTTACAGAACCCTGGTCATGCGTTATTCTGAAGGTTTTCAAAAGTTTAAGCAATCATCAAGGGGGCAGCTTTCTTTGTTTTTTTTCTCCCATCTAATCGATGGAGATAAAGAAAGGGCTTGAATTGGATTGGTCATGACAAATCGATTCTTGAAATAATCAACTATGAGACTTCTACAGAACTTTATTAAGACACTCAAAGACGCTTTATGTGAAATAATTTAGTAATATAGTAATCGATTGTTAACTGGAGTGTGCAGACTCAAAAAAGGTCACTTCCTGACAAAAATGACATATTCAGAGCAGTAAATAAGCCAAAACTGTACAAAATATGTATACATTTTGTATTTGAGATAAAAACACCTTTGTTTGGAAACATGTTTTACCCAAAACTACTCAAGTGACTAGAGGTGCGCCGATCGATCGGTCACCGATCATAATCGGCCGATTTTCGTGAAATCGGTGTTTATCAGGATCAGCCGATCATTGGCTCTGTTACCGATACCGATCACCTGCATCTCATTTCCCAGCCTGTCTGTCCAGCTGTTCTCGTCTTTTCTTCACTGTGCAAACGCGCAGCAACAAATGCTAAGCTATGTGTAACTATAACGCACTGAGTGAATGAGGACGTTTGCGTGTTGCGGCGGAAAATAGAAGCAGGTCAAAATGCAT
>CAEGAF010007235.1:0-30083 GCA_903067075.1 Micropoecilia bifurca
GAAGAAGTGGCTGGGGAGAGGGAAGTCTGGGCCTCCCTTCTGAAGCTGCTGCCCCCGCGACCCGACTCCGGATAAGCTGGAGAAAATGGATGGATGGATGGATAGTTTGTATGTGTTTGTTACTGGCTTACCTTGAGTTTTTCATTCGGTCAGCTAAGGGCCAGAGGCCAGAACAACAGAGCTCTCTGGTTTATTCTAAAGAAACAGGAAAGAGGTCCACAGAATACTGACTGGTTTTTACCACGGACGGCTGATTTATCATTTCTGGCTTTGGCATTTTTCCTTTCTAATGTTTGAGTGAGAATAGAACTGGAAGAGAACAGAGGCTTAATATTTAATCTCTTTAAATGTATTTAGAGCTCAGATTACACAATAACAAATCCCAACCGATTTGCCAGGCAAACAAGTTATAAATCAATATCTAATTAATGAGGAGAGTATAAATCACTGCAGGCCCTCATTTAAATCAATAGTGGTATTTCCTCCAAGTGATTATGGCAAAATGCCCCCAATCTGCCACAAACTGTTGATTTGCTGACACTGCAGCTACATATGCTGTGCCATAACAGAACATCAACTAACATGTTCACCTGAAAGAAAAAAAGAAATAAAGAATGGACAAGTATTTGTTTATTTTGCCCTTTTGAACTACAAGTAAATCTGGACATTTAGCAAGATTATATCTTCAACATAGTCTAATTTATTTTACTTTCTGTTCCTCACCTCTAATATGATGTCAGCTATCTGCAGCTCATCTCTTATTGAACCATCTGAATGCTAAATAATTTGACTACTGTCCCTTTTTCCCCAAACCATAACCATCCATATATTACATTGTGCAAAACCACTTTCCCCTGCTCCGTTCAGGCAGTCAGACAGGAAATGTGCAGTGAGAAGCGGAAAAGACAAATATCTCAGTACATTTATTTCTAACTGGGCTGTTGACGTGCAATTCACACCTATATCTTTAGCAACTCAAGAAGTCCATGCATGTAAATAAATCAAAAACAAATAAGTCCATAACTTAAGTCATGTATAATAAAATGGAATGGCACAAGAGATAATCATACAAAAAATCTTGCAGAACACATATAGAAACCAAGTAAAATCACTTAAATGTATTATTTCACATAAGCAATCCTATTATCCGTCAGTGCCAGTTAATGTTGGTGGATTTAATGCTGATTTATAGCTTATAAAAATAGATACCAAGGTATCGGACAACAAATATTTAATGATGGGTAAATAAAAAAGGCTCTCTCAAGACTTTCACTTGTTGCTAAACAATACATCATAATCTGGACATAAACTTTACATAATTTATCCATAAGCCATCCACAACTAGGTGCTAAGATCCCTGACAGAGGAATAATATATATGCCAGCTCACTCCGCAAAACTACACTGCTGAAGAGAAGATCAAGTAAATTTATTTTGCAGCAGATCATTTGAACAAATCAGTAAAATATTGGGAGAACAGTGCGGACAGATGAAAAATTTGACTTTGACTGGTTGAATACACCTTATTTGGAGGTAGAATGGTGGTGAATATTGCCTCAAAAACAGTGAGGTGTAGATTTGGGAGAGTGTGGTATTTGCAGACTTTATCTAATTGTTGAAAGAGGGAGATATTCTGGAATATTCTATTTAAGAATCTCACAATGAAACATGTTGTAGCAGGAAAATAGACTTCACTTGACTTTAATTGTAAAAGAACTATAAAAAAAATGATCCTACTCTCCAAAGAACGTCATCAGAACCTTCAGTATTTTAAGACATTTTGTGTTAAATAATGGGCCGAAATCACATGTAAGCTTATCCATAGAGGAGAGGTGTTGTAGTTTTACTGCACAAAATCTATTGAATCTATCATTTGTTAACGATTCCTTGTATATTTATTACTTGAGTTGTAACAGACGTCACTATCCTTATCAAAAAAATGTTTCAGATGAAAACATTGCAAGTGCTTTTGTTTTGTTTTACACTGGAAATTATGCACACATGCTTCCGACCTGTGAGCCATCCCTCCACTTGAGCTGGATAGTGAATAGTTACAGCCATGGTACTTCCGTGGATCAAAAGCATATTTTCAGTTACTGAATAATAAATTGCAAGCCAGGGTTAAGCTAAGTTCATGAGCCACATTTAGGTGAAGCTCCTTCCTTGTCCTCTTATCCATTCAAATAAATGTGTGGGATTAATCATAACTTATCTTGCCCATGTAGCAGAGAAATATTTTGAATGCACATCAATCTAATATGGGATTTTTTTTTTTCATTTAAAAAATGTGCAGTGAATTGTAATTTATATCTGAGCTGCGTATGTTTTATTCACAATGATTTAAACGAAAGCCATCACTGGCACGGTGTGACACGTGTCGCTTCTTCCTCGTCCCCCGTTTTGATTTGTGTTTTCCCTTAAACATACGTTTTTGGTTGTTTAGTAGGTCTGGGACACAAAAAGTGTTTTAGAAAGAGATGCTTTTTTATGAGTGAGGAGAAATCAGCCTACTTTATGAATTCATTTTCACAAAACAAAAGCACACACCATCTGTTGCAGCTTTGCAGCAAGAAGGTCCTGGGTTCGATTCCCGGTCCCAGTCTTTCTGCATGGATTTTGCATGTTCTCCCTGTGCATGTGTGGGATCTCTCTGGGTACTCTGGCTTCCTCCCACAGTCTAAAAACATGACTGTTAATAACTCTAAATTCTTCTTAGGTGTGTGTGTGCGCATCTCCATTTCTGTCAGCAAAGTGCATTTTAAAATAACTTGTGTGCTTTGAACAATAAAATACTTAATTTACCTTTCATACTTTAAGCATTTTTGTTTTTTCTAGTTGTAATATATGATATTTGCCCTTCAAGACGCATCGTTTGGGAAACACGTAGTTTAGTTGCAATATATTTTTTTCCATAAGGACCGAATGGTTTGTAGTTTTTCACATCTGTTTTTGCACTACAGTGTAATCAGTAATGCCTTCTTTTGCATAATTCTGACAGGTGCATTGTCAGGATGTCATATGCTTACACTGTACCCTCACTGTTGTCTTAAGTGGATTTGTAAATGTATGAGTGGCCAGCACTACACTTTGCAAGTAGGTGACAAATCCAAAAGCACTCTCAGACATCCATGGCCAGCAAGTCACCTGAACTAATGGAAATATTGCTCTGAGGCGAATAACAAGAGCAGATTTTGTCCTTCAGCCCACTCACATTCACATACAGTAACGATCCTCTGAGCAGCACGTCTGTAGGTTGTTTGCTCCCGAACACATGATTCATTCTCTACCATATCAGCCCCCACACGCTCCACCCTTGTACCCAGCTGCACAGAAGCATAATGGCCTTTTATCGATTCTCCTGTCTTTCATCGTCTTTCTTCTCTTTTTTTTTTTGCCCTGTGCTCTGCAGTGCAATGAAAGGTGGTTAAAAAAAAAGATGCCACGTAAGGGGGGAGTGGGGGTATGCTTGTTTTTTAACCTGGCCATCAAGGGTTCCAATGCATGTGTGTGTCAAAGTTAATTTGTTTCCATGTGCATGCAGATAAGTGGGTGGGTGTATGTGGAAGATGTGTTTGCATTAGTAAATAATGAAGCCATTTGAAGACGTGGATGTTTATCAGTGGTTGTGTTCAAATTGAATTCATGAATAAGATATGCTTGTCACATATCTGCAACACCAGAAGAGAATTGAGAAGCTGCAGCGAATAGGTAGACGACTTATCTGACTGAAGCGTACCTGTTTTGTCCCATCATACGTTGCGCAAACCTAAAATTCATTTAAAATGTGGACAAAAAAACTGCTTAAAGTCATCAGTGGGATGTGGTTTGTTTATGTTGGCGGCATGGTACCTACAACATCAGTAGCTGGAGCTCATTAAGACCTTTTTTTGACTGTTGCTTCAGTCCTAATGGCTCATTAGGTAAAAGCAGACGCTTTTCTTCAAACGTCGAGGCACAGAACACAGAGCCCTCCGAGGATGATGATTTACAGCGCTGTAAAAAAGTTTTGCCCCTTTGCAATTTCTTCTGTTATTACTTTTTGTCAAACGTAGTTGTTTCAGATCATAAAAAAAAAAAAAAAACTTGGCAAGACCAGACATGGTAGCTAAGGTGAAAGCCGTTTTATTTATTTTTTTCTTTTCTAATGGTGGCTTTATTTATTAAGGGATAAATTTGTCCAAACCAACTTTGTGAAATTAACTGAGTAATTACCTGTAACTGGTTGTGTCACTCTTGTAAGGTACAACTTCAAACAAGCTCTTGCAACACCTATTGAAAACTTTTTAACCTGCTTTCTTTAGTCAATTGTTTTAATTGAACTACTTTTCTACCCATTTCTTTATTTTTTAATGTATTTTTGCTTTATGTCCTTTTCCTTTGTAACATTCAGATTTTTGTCATAATAATCTGACATAACTGTCAGAGCTCCAAACAATTGTACAAAACACAAAAGCATTTTTCTTTCCTCATCAACACAAAAAGAGACCATAGCGAAGAGAAAACCACTGACTCCGTAGTTGGCAGCCTGCAAACTGGCATCGTAATATGACACATTTATTGTTCTAAATGAAACATCTGTTTATATGCAATTTAAGAAACTCTGCTGTATTTCTTTTTCTTTTTTTCTTTCTTTTTTTTCAAATGTGCAACATTTGTGGCCCAAAGTTCAAGCTCTAGGAGTAAAATCAGTTTAAGTACAAACTACAGCTATGCTGGATTTCCATCTTTTCACTGCAATAAATTTGTTTTGTAAAGCCTACAGAAACAATGTCATGATGAAAATTGAAATATACAAAGAAACTGTTGTTTTAGTCTACGTTTTAACAGCAAAACCACTCACACATTGTGCTCGTTGGAACAGCCTGTGTTTTCCTGTTGAAAGGCCAAACACATCCACACATTGGGTTTAAAATTCCCAGACATTTTAAAATTATATACATCTAATAAATACAGTTTTAAAAAGTGGGACTCGTATGTGAAATACTATTTCCTTCAATATTTTCATGAAACACTAACATTTTTTTAAAACTTCCTGCGGATGGAATAAAGAAATCATTTGTGAGCAAGAGTTTTGTATTTTTGAGAACTTCTATAGGGGATTTTGTTTGTTCTCATTCTGTTCTTCACAGTTTTATAATTACAGTTTTATTCAGTAAACAAAAAAGGAAGAAGCAGCCAAACACAGTTAGTTGTCATTTTTCCTCAAAAGAAAAAGGGAAAAAAAAGAATAATTTTTATTGTAAGATGGGAAGCTTTTTCATTTTCAGTTGAGCCTTAAATCACATTTATTTTACCGTACAAACAGTTTGAGGATAACAAAAAGCATCACTCTGAGTGAACAAAGTGAAATCTGAAGACAAGTGTGCCTCTGCCTTTTAAACTGCTCTGCCTCTTGATAGCCTTTCTTTGAGCTAATGATGTGCAGGATCCACTGTTATACCAAATCTTCTGACAGACAAAGCACTAGGAGCACAAGGATTACCAGCCGTTGTCTTAATTGATCTCATTATCTTTTTCCCGCTCTTCTGTAAGGCCTTTCACTCTCGAGTGTATCTTGTGATATCTTTTAAATGGCTGCAATTTACTTGAACATAGAATTGTCATTCTATTTTATATGCATTTTTTTTCTCTTTATGCTTGAGATGTTGCTGCAGGAGAGCTGCAAAGAAACAACTCCAGTTTGATTCCACTGCACTTAAGCCATCTACGAAAGGAAGTCATTTTCTTTCACGTTTGGTTGTACATTCTAAAATATATCATGCATCATTTTACTAGAGAGGTAACATATACTTAGGTACCATTTTGAGATGTTTTAAGAAAGAACACTGAACTTATGATTGTATGCTTAAATGCATCAGAAGATGCCAACCAATGGTAATAATCAAATAAAAGTATTTTTTTTGTGTGTTGCCCTGTGTGTGTTTTTTTCATTATTGGCACATCATGATGATAAGCTAAATATTTAACTTATTTCTCGATCTTTCTCTAGTCTGCATGTATTCATGTTTTTCAAGAGACCCGGCATTTACAGAACCGATTTTTAAATCGGTAAACACAGAGGCTTACTGAGCAGTTTTTCCTGTTTGGCTGTAGCTGTGAGACAAGTACTGTCAGCAGGCTGTCCACAACATGTCATTGCCATTTTTCACACTTCTTCTCAATCGATTGGTGGAAAGAAAAATAATCTTTACTTGGTGCCAAAGACCTTTAAGCAAGGAGTAAAAACACCCTTTTTGCTTTATACCATCTCTGTGAAAGTAAATATTACCACTGACAGCTACCTGCCATTTTCTGGGCTACTTGAGCATGTTTCAAAGGGGCACTTCATGTGAAGGGTCTCAGATGGTGACTATTTACTATAATTGCAGAAGATGGGACCTTCAAATACGTGGCATTTAAAGGTTGTCTTTAAGTTTAAGGGCACAGTCTTGAATCTTCCCCCCCCCCCCCAGTGTTTCTTGTATGTGACTTTATGTACTGAAACAAAACGTCTCTTTCAGACATTCTACCAAATATACTTTTTTTTGCTCGAACTTGAGAACAAAAGGGTTCCAGTTTTCAAATGTTAAAAAACATTGTTTACAGGAATGGGAAGCAATATTTGTGACACATTTTGAAACAGCTAAGCTATCAAATATGATTCATATATAGCCAATAGTTACACCAAAAGTTCTGGAGATCCATTTCCTTCTTAATTAGATTTAGTCATTGGTGTAAATATGGTAGGCTTGAGCACAAAAACAAAAATGTGCTTCATGGTATAAAAAAATGATTTACTATGTGAAATGTCTGAGATAATCTGATCAGATTTTTATTACAACAGAAAAGCAGAAGTTACTTTGGATAAAAACAAACATCTGCCAGAAATATGATTTTTATTAGGTTCTATGTAAATGAAGAATGTGTGTTTTTTTTGTGTGTGTGATTTCTGATGATGCACTATGTTTACATAACTGGGTACATTTGAAGATAAAAAGTACAGTTAGTACCTGGCTGACATGAAAGGATATAAAAGGGAAAATCGTAACAATTTTTCTTCTTTTTTAGCAGATTTGTGGTTGTCACTTTATTTCTTCTGCAGCCTCAATTGCCTCTCCACACTGCATGATTTATTTAGCCTTTGTCAGCTCATGGGACCTTGTCTAATGTGTACCAATGTTTCCCCTTGTGTTTCTCTGCAGGACACTGAGATCCTGAACACGGCTGTCCTAAATGGGCGCACAGTGGCTGTTCCTGTTAAGGTGGTCACTGTAGGGACAGATGGTGCTGTGTCAGATGTTACGGAGTCAGTGGAGTGCAAGTCAACAGACGAACAGGTTATCAAGGTTAGTGTGTCATGAAGCTCCTGGTTTCACCTTCCCTGGTTTTAGGCGATTCATTTATAGCCAAGGAATTTTTTTCAAAAAGCGATCGGAAGAAATTACAGATTACACAATCGGACAAAGGGTTACAGTGTTTTAACTCGTACATAAAAATTGCCACAGGTGTTTTTTTTTTTAAATTATTATTATTTAACGATTTTTAACAATTGGCAAGCTAATCTTTCAGAGAATAACTACAGTAAGTTCAAAACTAAATTGCAAAAACACCTTTATACTAAATGTTCAACTTCTGAGGAATTTGTAGCAACCTCTTAGCAATAACAGGAATGGAAACACTATTTAAATGTATTCTTTGTTGTCTAACATGTTTTACCTCCATTTGTACAAATGGTGTTTTATTCTTGAATACTCTGTCTTAGCAACCATGAAACAGCTTTTGACTGCAACACTGTGGTTTCCCCTAATCCATTTTTAAGATATCAAATGATAGAAAATTTCTTCGCCCGAACAGTTCGCCCGATAATTAATAAATTCCTGGTATCTACCATCCACATGCACTGAAATGACATCCCAATGCAAAATCTGTAATGTTCAATCTGTGCTTAGATTTATATTGATTGGCCATTCGATTTCAGAAACAGTCATGTGTGAAGATAATTTATAAAATATATTTAAGTATACTGTTAAGCATACTGTTTATAAAATTTATAAAAGTCTGTGATTGGTCAAGTTATTTGTTTCTCTTAATCTTCAGTCTGATAATGTCAACCTAATTTAAAGATCATTTTAATTTGCATACAATTTCAGAAAACTAATTGAAAGAATATCCCGATTCTACTGGTTTAACTCGAATTGTCACATGTTCTGTTAATTTCACAAATCATGACGATTGTTTCTATTTATTTACTTATTTGCTGAAATATAAACTATGGTTGCTTTTTCCCCCGGAGAAATTAATCAAAACTCACCTTTACTTGCAACACATAGTGTCTCGTTTTAGTAGACCGTACTCCTTCTCAGTTAAAAAAAACAAACTCACTTGATCTCACTGTCAAAAAGCTGTATACATGCTATACCCACCAGTATGCTGACTATTACTTGCAAAGATCAAATGAACGAAGCTCAGTTCAAGTCAAGAAAAAACTTTAGAAGACCTTCAAGAAAACCTACAAAACTTTTGCCCAGAAGCACTGTGAAAGATTACAGGACCGCCTGGCTTCTTGGAGGCAAAATACGTATGTATATATAGCGATAAATATGTAGTATAGATGATCAAAGAGGAGAGAAGCGACAGGGCACATCTCTCAGAGGGTTTCATTATCCACCGAAATGATACCACACATTGTGATGTTGACCTTGTGGGCCAGGGACCGGGTGCTCCAGCAGCTCACACATTTGCTTTTGGGAGCAGTAAGCAGCACCCTGCGCTTTACAACTAATATCAAAGGAATCTCAAAATAACATCGTTTTTGATCTTATTGTATCCCGACAAATCACTGTTTTTTTTAGAGTTTGAGAGTAAACTCTCTTTCCAAATCAGAATGGATCCTCTTTAGCTCTCTCTATGGAGGTCTGCACTACACTTGGCTTTTAATCAACAGTGATTTTTTGTTTCTGTCTTTTAACTAGAAATAGTAAGATGATCTTGTCTGACACGGGATAAATCTATAAGTAATAATATATAGTTTTTCTAAGCTTAATAATAACTTCAGTCTGGAGCTACCCCCTCATAATTCTCAGTTTGTTATTTGAGGCTACTTAACTGAACTTTATACCAAGAACCATGTCTTTTCCAGAGGTAACCCTTCTTTTTGTACCAATTTTAAAATGGGGTGAATGCAAATTCTTCTCACTGGGTTCTCAGAGGTATTTTTAATATAGATTTGCCCTCAACACATGGCCCTGTGCTGTACGCCACGCCGATCAGAACCTTAATTTAGTTTTAGCCAGTTATCTTAAAGTCATTGATTCATTCATCCATTCATGCCTTTGTAATGATTGGTAAGGTACAAGACTGGCTACACACTTAATATTGTCCACAGTGAGCTGACACAGATTTGCGTGCATGCGTGTGTGTGTGTGTGTGTGTGTGTGTGTGTGTGTGTGTGTGTGTGTGTGTGTGTGTGTGTCACCACTGATAAGAGGTAGAGAGAAATTGAGTTTCACTTTTTAATGTACAGCAGAATATGGCACAATCTTTGTTCCATCTTTAAAGCCATCATTTAAAATCATTTAAAATGCCCTTAATAGGGACACTATTCCAATGCATCTGGAGTGCAATAACAAAGCTGAGGAAAACTGGAGATTTCCTGTTAAAAATGGTTTGAAAACCTTAATACAATCAAGAGGCAGATAAAGAAGATTCACTTCTTTCTTTTTAAGTCTTAAAAAGACACAAATAAGAAAGGAGACTCTGAAGGACTAATTGAAAACAATTTTGGGTTCCGAATATCTATTATAATCCTTTTTTTTTTTAATCAAAGTGATTTCATCCATCGACATAAAGTGGGTAATAACTACAAGACGTAAAATTTCAGTGTCATTATTTTTGTGTACAAATTGTCATGGTGATGATTTATGACATTGTAAACAGATTAAGTGTTTTTTTACATGGGTAAAAGGGAAACACTCCCCCTACCCCCTTAAATTATAACCATTATTTTCCACATTATTGTTTTACTGGTCACACATATGATGTAATTTAATTGAAGCACATAACACACATAGCACATAACCATGATAATGACCTCTGCTTTTAAACTGTTCACTTCCAAAGAGAGTAAAATGTGCATTCAAAGCATATTTCTCTTGAAGAAGCTTTAAGAAGAAGTTTAACAGGTTGTTTGGAAATGTAACAATATATGCAGGGAATCCCACATAATACGACTTTACATTAAGGCGTTTTTATATCAGTTAGGATAAGATCAACTTGGATAACAAAATCCTATTTAATATATGAACCAGTACAGTGACTCTTGCATAGGTCTAGTTAGAAACATCTAAATTATGCAGCTTTATTTATGTCCTTTATTCGACTTTGCCTTAATAAAACACAATTTCTAAAGTTTTAAATATCCCCACAGCTTTCATATTACTTTAAACCATTAATTAGGTTTCAACATGTGTGAGGTTTGGGTAATGCTCACTTTACTGATGATAAAAGTCGATGAGTGGGAGAGAATAAGGAAGAAGTAATGAAAGCGAGGAGGAGGAGAAGCTGACAGACACAAAGCTGTCAGTTTTGTTCCTCAGAGAGATGGGATGATCTCGCACCATTCGAGAGTTAGAGCTGCCAAGTCGTACGCAAAGACGGATGACAGTTTTCTTTTGACTGGTTTGTTAGAAAGAGGCGATTGTCACTACTAAGGATTTGTGCTGAAATTAACAGTTGTGCCAATCACGTTTGTGACGAGTTTATAGATTAAAAGGATTACAATGAGAGAGAAAATTCTATCAAAACATTGAAAATACCCTGTATTGCAAATGCAGAACGTTCTCGTAAAGGTTATGCGAATGTTATAATGACAATATTTACAATGCCCTGAGTATACCATTCTTCACGTTGGAACTTCATCTGAGTGACTTTGATAGCTCATTGGATTTGTGCTTCATCCAGCTGGTCATTATTTAGTTCTGAGCATTTTGTTCTCTAGTTGGATAAAACAGGTTGGTGTCTTTGCAGGGCTCCATCTGTCCAGTTGGATCAAATTCCCACTACTTGCCCATGTAATAATACTTTTCACATGCACATGTATGGCTCATCTACACATGATGCACCCGCGTCTATGCAAAAAGTACTTAACTCAATACACATACAATGAAACACACCCAGTGCTGAACAACCCGAGTAAGCCAAATGAATAAAGAAGTAAACTAATACCTGAAATAGTTAATATATATAAGAACAAACACGTTCTCAGCTGTGACTTTGACCAGAAAAGCTCTAAAAGTTGAGATCCTCACAAGTTTTGCCAAAAACAATGGTCCAAAAACGAACACAGATATGAGAGAAACCTCCTCGATACCAAAGAATGAGCTTTATGAATGCACCTAATTTTCAAAGCAAAGAACACATGAACCTCTTGTTCATAATAGATGTTATTTCTGTTGAAGAGACAGTCTGAAGCAGATTTGTTTTTGTGTTGTTTTCTCTGTCTTCAGGTATCCGAGCGCTGCGATTACGTGTATGTCAATGGAAAAGAGACGAGAGGAAAGAAAAGGGTGACACTCAACTTCACCTACAGTTTTTTGAGCGCACAGCTGGAGATGAGTGTATGGATCCCCCGCCTACCGCTGCTCATAGATGTATCTGACCCCGAACTCAGTCAGATAAAGGGCTGGAGAGTCCCTGTTAGTGCTGGCAGCAGGAGGTAGGACATGGTTTTATGTTGCATTATCACTGATCCCTCCTTTTAAAAAAAAATAAAAACACTACAGGGCAAAGGAAGATAAGATAAAGCTGGGAAATAGTGTCCTCACACAAACTTTATGGGGTTATATCTACTACATAGCCAGGCATTAAAATAATATACAACGGTAAAATAGTTTCAAGCAGAGTGTTGTTTTTGTTCAGAAGAAATATCGGAGAAGTTCTGTGCTTGCATTAGGGGAATGTTTCATGACTTGGTTAACACAACAAAACAAGTCAACAATCTACTGGTCTTGCAGACCTTTGAGGTGTAAAATGCAGCTGCAAAAGCAGCTCAGATGTATAATGAGAGCCAAGAAATTCACTAGAGTGGTGTCCCAAAAAGTACTGATTTGGGTTATTAAGGAGCTTTGGCAATACCAGAAAGTAGTGAAAGCACAGCAGCATGAATAGAAATATAGATTCTGCTGAAACATTTAAATGAAATTAACAAATATATTGTTATTATGTGGCAATGGCACCAACTTCTTTCCAGTAACTTATTTACAGTAACTAGAAATCAAAAGGAAACATTGTGAGGTCATAGTACACTTGGTTTAAAATATGTGGCTGCTGAAGTGGCGATTGCTTCATTGTTAACTTAAGTATTTTTGCATATGCAAATACATGAGGAGAAATATTACTTTACTTTTATAATGATTTTGAAACTCTGCAGTGGTTTATTCACCCAGTTTAAATAGGCATTTGGCAATGTTCTGGAGAATAAAGGTTTATACAATAAATTATCATTGTAAAACAACATCAGTTATCTCAAGTATCATTTGAAAGTTTATTCACAAACATTTATGAAAGTTTTCCTAGGAATAGACATCCAAGCAGCTTAGTTTGTCATGCAGTGTTCTCAGAGATTGCACAATACCCAAGAGCTACAGACCTTACATAAGTCTTGTTAAATATGAAAGTTCATCGCGGGATAAAGATTACTTAAAAGGGAGGCCTGCAGACTGCGACAGCCTGGCAACCTGTCCAGGGTGAACCCCGCCTCTCGCCCGGAACGTTAGCTGGAGATGGACAGCAGCATCTCCAGACCCCACTGAGGGGCAAGAGTGTTAGAAAATGGATGGGCGGACGGACGGACGGACGGACGGACGGACGGACGGACGGACGGACGGATGCCTGCAGAATGACTTTTTTCCACTAAAATAACAGGGCTTAAATAACTCGGGTTCAAAAAGTTGTGATTCTAAACACAATAAATATCAACAGACAGGCTAAAAACGAAATGAGTGTTTCACTGGAACTGTCAAAGTTCAGACCTCAGTCTGACTGAGTCTTTATTAGAGCTGTGCATGAATGAATTTCTGCAAACCCCAATGAATCAAAGCCGTGTTGTTAAGAGCACTGGGCTTAATGAGAGGGTTGTATCCCACAGAATACAACCACCGCAAACTTTGCTGAAAGAGTCTTTTCTGGACACTAGTGGATCATGGGATGTATTTTCTTTCTTGTGTTTCATAAATACACTGGGGTCTGGTATGTGTGTTGGTACACAACAGATTCCATTTACTTCATTTTAGATGTTTGTAAGGACCAGATAATGTTTGTTTGTTTGTTTGTTTTTTCCCATTATATATATTTTGTCTTTATATGTAAACCTTTAGTATGAATGACATTTTTCTAAAGACTGTTTATGCCGAGCTAAGCAGTTTTGTAATGCAGCATTTTCTTGCTCATCAGCCAGTAAGCAACAATGCTGATGTTCATTTTCAGAAGTGAGCTCATATAAGCCAATATTTCAGTCTGGTTGTTGTTGTTTATATTGATTGAATTTTGAGCAAGCTAAGCATATATTAAAACCATCTGCAAAGATCCCAAATATCGCCAAATCTAGAGCACAGCATTGAAGAGAAAATATGCTTATACCATGCTAACAAATGGAAACATTTACAGATATAATTTAGGTCCTTTTTTTGAAATTCACACAATCTGAGAGGTCTTACAGTTACATAAAGAATGTATAGTTTTTGTAATTGAAAGAATGTTCATAAGACGAGTAAATGAGAGAGTAACAATAAAATGACCAACATTGTCTGTCCAATGGGTGAGAGAAAGCTCACCCATTAAGTTAAAAAGGCCCCTCATTAAAGTCTAATACCTTGGCTGATGTGTCACTCAGTGTTAAAAACAAGCCCTGACCCCCATGTTTCTGCTGTCAGCCCCTAATGTCACCTCCATGTGGACCGCTGTCCCCTCAACTCAAGTGAAGGAAAGGGGGAGGGGGATGCGGTAAAGACAGGTTAGGAAGTAAGCCAAGCCACTGGGCCACAACATGTTAACCTGTCAGCACGTTTTCTGCCTGACAAGCCATGCCTCATTAAACCTAATAGAAACTGTCACGGTCATTCCCCCTGGCCACCTGACCAGCATGGAAGCAAGAAAAGCTTGGAGCGCAGAGAATAAAAGGCGCAGGATAGATGTGAAGAAGGAGAAGTGAAGAAATTAAGCAAATTTTGGGTAAAATCTGAGAGTCACGTCTGAAAATTGAGGAATAAATGACCCTGACACTGTGGGAAACAACAAAAATATTAGATCACAAATAAAGTTGTTTGAAAGAAGGTTAGAATACATTACTGTTCAGACCCCTTTCTAACATATAAAAATCTCAGTGCAACAAAGAAATGTTGAGAACTGGCAAACATAACCTGATGCAATGCAAAATGTTATTTTTAAACAACCTGACTGTTCAACCTAGAGGCTTCCCACTAGACTGAGGATGTTTTTTTCTCAAATGTTGTTAGTTCTATGGCAAGTCTAGGAGGACAAAACTATGTGTTTCACCAATCCTTGAAAAAACAGGAATGATTTTGTTTTACATGTGTAGTTTTCTTTACATTGGGGCAGGATGTGTTGCCTTTAGAGTTATTTTAACGTTCTGCATGTTTATCAGGCAGCTGATATATAAAATTCTTTATTCAGCAGTAATTGAGCAGAGTTAATTAGGAATAATCACAGTTAATCATTTAAGAAGTGGGGGGGATTAATTGTTCATATAGAGCCAGGTTTGTTTGGATAGTTTGTTATCCTTAATGAATTAAATTGGCATTTGAAAGCTTCTCTTTGTCTGAAATTAAAATGAGTTAATTATTCTAAATTGCTTAAGACTGACGACAAAGCAGAAATGGTTGATATTTTTAATAGCTCAAATAATGTTTGATCTTTATGACATTAGCAGTGAAACAATACTACATACACAACTCAACCAAATGGAGATTTGCGGGCAAAATGTGTGTCCTCTAGTCATTCTAAGCCTTTTCATTTTCCTACCTTTGCTCCTTATGTTTTAATGTGAAAAGGGATCATTTAACTTACATCAAACGTAAGGTGTACCTTAAATATGTTCCAAAATTCAACCGTAGGTTTTGAAAATGCTTTCAACAAAGGAATTTTAATGTGCTACAACACATGCTTTCCGAGATGGCTGTATCTGCAAAGTATTTGCCGAGGGCCAAATAAATGGCAGACATACGGAGAAATATCAGTTGCCCTTTTAAAGAAAATGAAAAAGCAAGCTAGGCAGCAGTTTTCCTCTGCAAGTTGATTTTAATAGATTTAAAAAAAAAAACTCTGCCAGAGTAGCTTTTGAAAAGCCAGGCAAGCATGCAGAAAAACATGATTTGCAAGCATCCAGTCGATCAGCTTTTAAAAAGACATCTTTAGCAACGCAAATCCTCTGCTACTATGCTTTTTAACTCAGAATCGACTTGACATATATTAACGGTGTTCAACATTCATCTGCTTAACTAATTAACTAAAAAATTAAATCCATTTCTCTTATTTTGCCTCATAGATACGAGAGAGTCACCGATGACAAGGATGGTGCCTATGGACAAGAAGAGAGGACAGAGAATGCGTGTGTTGCCCAGTACCAGAGCACCTCTCTGCATGTCCTCACACAGTTTGTTACAGATGCAGGGGACTTTAGAGGGGCCATGGAAGAGGGCAGACCAGGTCAGCAAAACTTCCTGCTGGGTACGGACTGGCATGTGGATGTCACGCAGCTCGTCAAGGAGTCTCTCAGGGTGCAGGACCCGACGATTGCCGAGCTCCTGGAGAGTCAAGTGCTAATTGGACTGAGTTCTGGAACCACCAAACTGCAGGTAGTGTGAGTAATAGTTTCATGTTGAGGATCCAGCTTGTAAGACAATACATGAGCTTTGCTAAACAAGAACAAGATGAGATTTTTTTTTTTTGGCAATGCTAATGGAAAAAGAATATAAGAATATTGTGTGTTCACAAGCATAGTAAGATGTTTGCAATAATTGTCGGCAAACTTCATGTCCACCACTCTGGAGAACCTGCAGAGCAGAGCAATAACCAGGGACTACTGGATTTGTTTGATGCACAAAGATTCGTTTGATGCAAAGCAGAGTTTCTGATGTGGCAATCTGAGATAAAGAGATTAGATGAAACATTTCAACATTTTTAAGTCATGATCACCAATTACAGTGAATAAATGTGCAGTGTAAACCTTCTCTCCACTCTGAATTTTCCTCTGAAATTCTCCTGTACTCCAAACTCCGTTGTCAAGATGAGCATAATGCATAAAGTTTTTGCTTTGCATTTCAGATGTATTTATTTATAGTACGAAACCATTATTCTTGCATGATTAAATGCAGTTAGACACCTTCTGCTCTGAGGAATTCATGTACTACACAATTTGAATTATTAGTGAGTACAAATATACATAACATTTCTATATTCACACAACCTGAAAACATAGCATTTGATAGGATTTGATCAGTATGTCTGTGTGTTGTGTTTTTACCATTTTATTTTTTGGGTGGCATGCCTGCTTGTTCCACTGTCTACTATGGATCCTCGCTGTTAATTTGTTGCGGAAATGGATTCCCATCAAAAGTCTCCATATTTTATTTTTATGTGTGCTACATTTCGGCATCAATAAATGATCATTTTCTTGCTTTGAACAAGAAGTTTTACAGCATGACCTTAACATTTTTACTTCACAACACCAACCTGAAACTTTTCACCCTTAACAAAGCAGTAGCTGATGTAAAAAATATATATATATAGCTGTCCCATAGACGTCCTCAACCTGAATTATTTTGTCCTTTAGCTTTCTTGAACTTTAAATCTTTGACCCTGTAAACTCTTTTTATGTTTGAACTGTACATCTTAAAATAAACACACTAACTTTAGTGCTGTGTTTTCCAACCTTGTTCTTTGAAAACACTGGAACACTCGCATACATGCCCAACAACGGAAACAACAGTTTCCATCACTTTATTGCCGCCACTTTCCAAAACAATCAGCGACACTTCTTTTATGAAAAACAGTCACCTTGAGGTCTAGACAGGAATGAGATGTTAGATGTGATGTTTATGTCAGTGTTTTACAGGCTTCTGTACTTTACTGCTGTGTTGAAGGCTGTCTCCAACATGAACATTGTCCCGAATAGCAGAGATTGTTAAAGATTGCGTTTATTCTGCCTGAACGCAATAACAAGTCTTCTGATTATCAGAAACTTGTTATATGAGGACTCGTGAAAAATCTTATATGGCTCTGATTGAAGTTGAAGGTGAGCAAGCTTGTGACCTTAGCTGAGTTATATGTTGGAGTTGGAAGTATAGTGTATGGCTATGTATACATCATCATTTGTAAAACAACTCTAAGGGGAATATTATGGAGTGTTTGCATGTTCTACATATAGTTTTTAATTTGAAAGAACAGAAATTTGTTCAGAAGTTAATTTTTGGCATAAAACTTTCTTTGTATGCTTCATTTTTGCAGAGGATAGTTGCTTATTTAATCACATAGTTTAATTTAAGACGGTTTCTTTTATTATCTGCTGATTCCATTCAATTTACTTATTTTTTGCCACTGATTAGTTGTAGTTTAAATGTCCCAGGTCTATCAAATCCTAAAAGAAAAGTACCAGGAACAACAGCTTAAACAAAAGAGTTTATAAACAGGTGGACAAGGGAAGGAAGCATTTGACCTTTTTTAGTTTGTGAAAGCGCATCTTCTTTTAATTCTAAAATATTGCACATATGATTAAAAAAGGTTATAAGATGCGATCTAGTTTGCACCAGAATTTAACATAATTTTAATTTATTCTCCGATGTTCAAGACTAATTGTACACTGTCATTTAGTATTTTTCTGAAGTTAAAACAAAATGGAAAAACTGTTATGAAGAAATAAGTATGTTTTCCTGTTTCTTACAATTTTTGTAAGTAGCACTCAGGCACTGCTAATCAACTGGGCCTGATTAAATTATTCATAAAGGAAAGCGCTTCTATAGAAACAACAGTTTGGGCATTTTGCTGTTCTTGTGAGTGCAGGTGAGTAACACAATATCAAAGTGGACACACATCCCTAGTTACCTTAGGAAAGCAATCATTGTTGTCCATTAATTGTGCATGGATTAACAAACCATAAATCCATCATGCTACAGAGAGACAGATAATTCACATATAAAAATGATTTAAGACATTTCCCAGTTTTTGTTGGAACAGACACCTCAATAAATCTACCTCAGGGTCAGTGCTGAAGGACGTTGATAAAAACTTGAGCTTTACAACTCAGGTAAAATGTTAGATATAAAAGTTTGTAGCAATGCAATTAGGGCAAGGTTGAGCAAGTCTTTATCTAGATATAGATTTATGTTATGTACTAATTTACTGTATGAAAACATACAGTTCAAACAGATATGACTTTTTTCCAAGGCTAATTCCAAGATTAGCCTTGATCACACAGAATTTATTTAGCAGTTGTTTCTAGTTTGATCATAACATGTTGCAATTTTGAGATTTCTTTTATAAAAAGAGAAATGACTGTTTCACAAAAGATTATATTTGTTTGATTGGCTTCCTTTCATAAATAAATGGAATCATAATTTAAAACTGCAACTTGTACTTGCTTTGTTTGATATTCAAATCTGATGATCTGAAACACTTAAGTGTGACTAAAGAAAAAAAATGTAAGGATGGAGGTGAACACTATATGATATATATGTATGTACATATATATCATATATATTCAGCTCAAAATGAGTGTGGAGGATTTATTAACCAAAATGGGATGTGAACCAGGGATATGAAGCAAAATTCAGACAAAGAGAAAGATGGCAAACAACTCAATGTTAAAAATATATATATACATGTTGCAGAAAGAAAAATCCAACCAAAGGGCAATAAGCAAAAAGACAAAGCAAATCAGATGAGTAAAGACACTAATAAGAGTCATACAATACAATTGTTTTAGTGACAAAAATCATAAAATAAAGCCATTAACTCCATGAAGTAAATAACAAATTTGATGCAGAAAATGGAACAAGCCTGAAAAACAGCCAGATTGATTCCAGTGAGGCATAAACACTTAAACCTATCAAGTTTACACCTGCGCCATGTTTCATCTCATTCTATCAGGTTTTTTTTTACCACGTAGCTCAGTGCGCACACACATACACACACACTCTAAAACAAACACACACACACACACACCAAAGATTCACAAACAATCACAGTTCTATTTATTTAATGATACAATCAAGGTCTTGCTCAGGAGACTACAGACGTCACTCTCACACCATAAATCAACGCCGGCTTGACATTTACAAGACAACACAACAAGAGGAATACATCACTGAAACACAGGCCATAAAATTCTACCTCTGCTGCAGGGGATTTCCTGGTTTCTAAAAAAGTCCATGTTCTTATGTTTCTATTTGCATTCATATATGAATGTGTGTGTGTGTGTGTGTGTCACATTACCTCAAACACTTTAAACACTCTAAGTTAAAGAACACATTTGTAGTTTTTTTTTTTTGATTCAATAAAGATTCACGATTTCACATGCAGCTTGACTTTTAAACTGACGATCCTGTGCACTGAATCTTTAATGTTATCAATATTTTACTCTGCTGAAAGTTTTATTGTGTTGCAAAAAGGGAGAACGAATCCATTTAAGGACTCTGACAGGTTACGGACGGGACACTTGCATGCAAAACGTATTGTGCTGATAACCTTTGCAGACGTCAGTGTGTGAGTCAGACACATGGTTTGGGTAATAATAAGTTCCTTGTTATATTGTTGGTTGCTCATGCCTAGATCTAGGTCTAAAAAATTATTTTCATGGGGTTTTGCATAGTGGAGCCTCCTTGATCTATACAGAAATGTTATAAGACATGAATTTGACGGGTCTGAATAGGAAAGGGTGAGGCTGGGAAGGCTCTTTAATTGCTCTCTCGGGACAGAATGAATAAATCTGTAAACTTGAAAACTGATTTTAGAGGAAGGGTCTTGACACACCTGAAAGCCTTGTGGGGAAATTTCACAATTATGGATGTAGGTGAAAGGCAGAACCCACAGTTTCTGTGATGGGATGGAGGTGAGACATGGCTCTGGTATTAAAGACAAGAAGTACCATTACAGAATCTTGAAAAAGAGCCTCGACACGTTGGGATATAAGCACTGGAGAGTCTGGACAGCTGCTAGCTGGTACTCAGACGTTAGGTGCAAGGAAAGATTATTTTTTTGAAGGAGAAACAGAGCATCAGCAGAGTTCTCTCTGAGGTGTCAGACGTTTTTATAGATTATAAGTCTTTTCTATTAGGGTTGAAAGATACTTGGAGTGTTGTGTCTTTTAATAGGTACATTACGCACCCTCTTATTCCCTTACACATTGGTTAAAGAGTCACTTTAAGAGTTCAAGTATGCCTCTAACGTCTAGGTAGCAACACGTTAACATGAGTTTTTATTTTATATACCTCATAGAAGGAGCATTATATATAAATTGCAAGTTCTGATAAGATTCGTAGGATTGGGGTGTCAGATTATTCTTTTGCTAAAGAACCAGTTAATAATGCAGGAAAACAAAAGTGGAACATGTTGTTCAAGTTTACTTGTTGCACTTTTAGGTTTTGTCCGTCTCATCATATGCATTTCTCACAAAGCTTTTGTGTCCCCACAAATCATAACCAATTGCTTAGGCATTTTAAAATGCATGTGTGGTTCTGTGACCACACTGTCTGCTTTTGACAATTCAAGGGTATTCATCCATTCACTTTGACTGTGTGAGAAACAAAAAAGGGAAAATACAAAAGGAGGGAAACGGGGTATTGGGTCTGGACAAATGAGGCGGTGATCGGTGCTGACAGTTCATTATGGCTGGTAAATGCAGCTCTGTGGGGGAGGCTGCAGGAAATACTGGAGCCCTAATTGGAGCGGATGGAAGAGATTCTCATCTCAAAACAATATCACAGCTATTTACATGCTTACACCTCTGGCTACTCTGAAAGTTGGGGCATTCCTTCTGAAGGTGTGGGTTAGAATGCAGTTTTGTTGTGGGCTTGGGGAATTATTTCCCTTTGCATCTTTTCACAAGTATGTGCTTTTTTTTTTATCGGAGCCTAATGTGCCCTGTGTGCTCAATGATTGAAGAAGTCTTATGTTTGTTATTTTCTCTTAGTGCTTTTGGTCAACCTAAAATGTTAATAAACCTTAAATATGAAGGCTCAAGAAAAAACATGTAGGATCTTTTTTTTTTCCTCTGGTTGATTGAAAATCACAAGTCAGAATTTTCCAATAAACATTTCTGACATAAAAAACAGAAAGAATCAGTGACCCATACACCCTCCCCCTTTTTTCAATAACACTGAAAGACTTATGGGAAAAAACCTTCTGTCAGTTTCCTTATACCACAAGTTCTCAACTGGGTTCATGTCAGGAAGGGGACCGTGCCATAAGTTACCAGTCCAGCCGTGGACCCATCCATCTAGTCTGTCAAAAGTCACTCTTGCTTTATTGGTCCAGAAAACCTTTGACAAATCTGTCTTCAGATATTTCTTCAGTCTGTCTGTCTTGTTGGTCAGGTTTCAGTTGTCCTTACCTTGACCAGCTCTAAACATTGTGTACTTCTACGTACACCAGGCAGGTTGTAGTTATGGAATATGACAGAACTGGACGATAATGAGCTGTTGGTACCATACCATCACTCTTTATACTTTTCAAATTCTTGGCAGTTAATTTGCTGATGGTTCTTTACCATCATGCCTCAATATCTTAGCAACTTCGAGAGTCCTGCATTTCACTAAGACACTTTTGGTTATTTTTGTCTCTTCAGAGTCAGTTAAATCTCTTTTTTTAGCCTATTTTTGACAAAAGGAAAGAAGTTGACTAATAA
The DNA here is from genome assembly GCA_903067075.1 of Micropoecilia bifurca. Classification (NCBI taxonomy): domain Eukaryota; kingdom Metazoa; phylum Chordata; class Actinopteri; order Cyprinodontiformes; family Poeciliidae; genus Micropoecilia; species Micropoecilia bifurca. The sequence goes on from CAEGAF010007235.1 coordinate 21,892, forward strand.
TTATTCACACCTTGATATAGGGTGTTAACATCAGCTGCTATGCTTAAATCCAATAAACTTTCAGTTTGTGGTTAAAAATATACCTAAAAATAATAACATGGTCAAAATACTCTTTTCGTTAATAATTGTGCACACACAACATAGTGAGGTTTTACCATATGTAACAAGTCTGTAAGCATTGCTGCCTTCTATAGAGCATATCTAATTAACTTGTTATATATATAAAAATATCTTCGAAATTTGTGGGTTTTTTTATTATTTATTTGCAGTACAATAGTAAAATATGTTTGTGAAATTGTTGGCTTACGAACTATTAGAAAAAAGAAGAAATGGGTTTTAAAAAGCTTTATTTTGCCTGCTTTAGGTTCTGTCCCCTCTGACGTCGTCAGTCCTGGCCGAGAGGAGCATCAGGGTGGTGGATGATAAAGTGAGTGTGACGGAGCTCGGGGTGCAGCTGGTTTCTGGACTCTCTTTGTCCCTGCAACTGAGCCCTGGAAGCAACAGAGCCATTGTTGCTACTGCAAGCACACAGGAAGTCATAGAGTCACTGACGCAGGTAAGATTCTATCCATGTTCTTTTAATTTGTCATGATGTGTCATTAGTTTTAAAAGTATTAGGTCCTTGTATTGCCTGTTATAAAAAATAGATTTTGTGAATTATAATTGTTATAACTAGTTCACGGCGGGCTCAGAGTTGGTGTTGGTTTATTTTTTCTTAGAATATTTCTCATATATTAAAGTTTTCTTCATGTTGTTTGAAATTTAGGGAACAGCCATGACCCATGAGAGTTGTTCAGCCTTTTTACCATAATTAAAACCCACTACTGCTTCCCTTGTGCCTCTGGTTTATTTTGGTCCTCATTTGAGGGGAATCTGTAGATTTCTATTTGTGTTTTTGTTGCTAATTTCCACAGTACTGGTGTCGCATCAATTTAAATTTCCTACGTTGCGTGTTTGTTTTCACAGGAATCCCTCATCAGTGCCTGGCTTCAGTTCAGTGATGGATCTATGACTCCTCTGGACAACTACAATCCTGCCCATTTTATCCTGGCAGCCACATCTCTGAATGAACAGGTGGTAGTTGTGCAGCAGAGTGCAAAGTGGAAGTGGCCTCTCGTTGCTGCCAAGGGTGAAGGCCAAGGTTTGCTGGTGCGTGTTGAGATGAGTCCATTGGAAGTGTGCCAGAAGTCCAAACGACGCTCTGCTTTAGCCACAGGAATGGTGAATGTACAGGTAAGGTTTGGTCAGTCAGAGGAGCAGTACAGGCAGCCGGGAGACAAAAGGACACGTCCGGATCCTCCGTATTATGGTGGGTCCATCTCCGACATGGACACTGGGCTAATAAACCGTGCAGCCACGACCATTCGAGGCCAGGTTCCAGTGAGACCTAACGGGGGTCGCTTATCATCAGACAGTGGGAACAGAAACTTAAATGACTTTTCTGAATACCCGGAGCTGCCTCGGAGTCGCAGTACCGATGATGACCTATTGCCATCACGACGCGGCCTGACGGACCTGGAGATCGGCATGTATGCACTGCTGGGAGTCTTCTGCTTGGCCATCCTCGTTTTTCTCATCAACTGTATCTCTTATACATATAAGTACCGAAGTAAACACCTGTCTCTAGAGGCCACGGAGACTATGCCCCATGCCCATGACTGGGTTTGGCTTGGCCAAGAGGAGGGGCTTTGTCTGCAGCAACAGCAGCATGAAGAATTGACTGGTACCTTGGAGGAAGGTAGTCAGCTTTTAAATGGAGGTATCCAGCGCAGTATTACGGATGGCGGCGGAAGTGGCTCAAGTGGAAGAGATCTGAGGAACGAATCACTTAACTCACCGACCACCAAGAGGAAGAGAGTGAAGTTCTCCACTTTCTCTAATGTAAAGCCTAGCAATGGATGTCCAGTGCTTAGCCCATTGCCACTGGTGCAGACCAGTGATATAAAATGGGTTTGTCCAGACATTGAGCTTGGGGACTCAAAGGATCTTAGGAACTACATGGAAAAGCTTAATGAGAATGCAATTAAGAACACGGCATAAGAGGTTCTGGGTGTTTCCGTTGGAACTAAAAGAGAAACTCACCTGAATGCCTTCATCATATGGAGGGAGAGAATGGAAAAATATATATGAAAGAGTGAAAAACCAATCTGATGGCTGTAGTTTAATTGAAGAACTCACCTTGAAAACTGAGTAGATGACTCTGTTACTTTTGATTCTATGACGGTTCTCAGACATGGTCAAACAACAATTTCCAAGACTTGAATTTCCACAAAGCAGCATAGTTAAAAGGCTCAAAAGTGAAAACTGTATTGTTGCTTAAATGTATGTTTTTTGTCTTCTACCAAGCTCGATATTTCTCTTTTGATTTTACTTCTTGCTTTTTCTTTAAATCACGTTTTACTGTTCTAAATGTGGTAATATTGTTTCAGAATCTATTTTCCTCTTATTTTCTATAGTTATTGTCAGCCATTTGCTATGACGTGGCAATTGTAGAGCCTATGGATCAACAATCTAAAGCATTTTGTACTGTATATAAATGCAGAGTTTGATTTAGTTACTGTATGTATGGTAACATTTTGTAAAGTGCTGTTTGATTTGGTTTTAGTTTTGTTTAGTCTCCAAAACTCAGATCCATGCATGATGTTATTTATGAGGAGCCATGTGTGTCTGATCTGAAAATATGTAGATAACTAATACCGTTACACTTGGAGACAATTTAGTACTGTATTATTAAATTCCCTTATCATGGTTAAGTTCTGGACTTGTACGTTTATATCAATTGAATTATGTTTCTTGGTCCTCACATTTTCTATGTTTGTGTTTTTCTTGGTGGTCACACTTTCTGAATATAGAAAAGTGCTTTACTGCTGAATTTGAGTGGCATCTCATTACAATTTTAGAATTTCTGCAGAGGAAAAATTGTGATTCCTATCAAAACCACAAAAAGACAATCGCGTGCAATGCACCACAAATTTATGGACGCTTCTGGTAAAAATGTGTTAAAAGCTTTAAGCCAAAGCTTTGGAGACTTTTTTACCTCATGTTACCAATTTCCTCTTTGAGTATGGTGGCAAGATAAACTTAATTGACCTTGTTTTGAAACAGTTTTGCTCAAATTGTAGATATGGGCAGGTTTAAAGTAGCAATGTAATTAAACCTATTTTGTGTGGATTAAATGGACTAAAGCTGGGGACACATTACAAGATTTTTCACCTGATTTTACCCTCAGTTATTAGTTTGTACCAAGTCGACAAGGTGAGATGGCATAAAAACCTTCTAGCCCAAGATATGATGGCGACTGGACTCTACAAGTCTGAGGGTGGAGCCATCCTAACTTCAGTCATTGTCAAAAACATGTTTGGATTTTTCTGGACACACTTGGAACTGATAACCTTTCCAAATGCTAAAGTGTGTTATCGATAGCCAGTGAAAAAGAGAGACTGGGAACAAACGCTTTTTTAAAAAATATTTTATTTGTAACTGGACCACAACAACATTATGTAGATAAATTCACTGGCCATAATGCAAAACTTTCAACTAGCAAATTACAATCATGTAATGTTGAAAAGAACACAGAGATGCTTAGATATTCAAGAAGAAAACCGTAAATAGTAATCAACTTAAAATAAACCAAACAGTTAACATTATTACACATAAAGTTAATGGAGCTTAATATACCGAACTGACATTTTTGAATGATTAAACGAATTTATTATTCACTGTTGATGTTTATTTGTATGATAAAACCAAACATTTTATTGTCGTCTGCAAAGAGCCACATTTTTTTTTATTAAAGCTGGCATTGGTTGTGAATCCAAGACCTACAAGCTCAACCTCAAGTATCAGATCCAAAGCCATGTAATGTGTCCCCAGCATCTTTTAGGCTACTTGTGTTTAATATTTGGAAAAGCTGCTGAGAGAAATTTGTCTCTGTGTTATGTCATATTTATTTCCAAGGGAAATAAGATGTCCTGGATTACAACTTAACAGTTACTAGTAAGTCTTGTCAGCTGAAAGCAGTAAAATCTAGATTTTTTTTTTATTCAAAAAGACCCATTTGTTTAAAATGGCTTATGTTTATTATTATCTGTTAACATTTTTCTCTGTCATGCTTTAGCTAGATTTTAATTGTGCTTACAAATATTTTGATCATTTTTACATTTTTTATCTTTTATGATTTTAATTATTTGTTTTTTATGTTATTTCCCAATTTTATTGCTTTGTTTTTTGGGTTTTTTCATGTTCCCTCTCTTTCCCACTGAATAAATGTACTCATTTTAACAGTTTTTCAAAATATCCTCTTTTTTTAAGTGTGAGATTGTTATTGCAACATTTGCACATCTTTTGGAGGAGGCGCAACAAGGATTGTGAAAAATGATATCTTCTCATAATCCTCCATAGTATTTCATCTGAGTTAATATCTAGACTTTCACGTCCAATTAAATTGCATCCCAAAAAGCTGTCATAGGATTGAAAAATGTTTTAAACCATGAAGTTCATAAATTTGTGATTCTGGTTCATTCTTTTCTACTGCATCTTTTTTATTTTGAGAATTGGCTGCCTGATTAATTAAATATGATGGCAATTCTTGCTCTTTTGTGTGATTTGATAATCAGATCTCAGCCTACCAATTATTATTTATGTAGATGGTTCATTAGTATCAGTTGTCACCATTGGTAGCTTTTACTGTAGCCGACAGCTGAAAGTGAGAGCCTGGTTCACACTGGATGGGAAGCAATTGAGATAAAAGTTTAACTTAATGGAGTTAAACTTCATAATCATAATTTTGAGGCCATAACTCTTAGCTGGAAAACAGAAAATGTCTGTTTTGGGTTGGAAAATACCTTTTTTCATGCACCATGAAAAATGGACTACTTTTCTAATGATCCCCTAAGAATTATTGGATTTTGTTCCCATGTTATTTAAGAAAAAATAAAAAATAAAGGTCATGTTGTTCTGTCAAAATAAAATATGGTGGACTTTTCCCCTCTTTCAAGATTCAAAGACATGAATTCAAATATTTGGGTATTCATGCAGGTATTTCTTTGTTCTTATTGAGCAGAACCTGAGGCGTTGTCCTACATTTTGGCCAAAAATACGTGTTGCGCATTGGTAACTTTTTTGAAAGCAACCTTTAGAATTTATAAAGCATAATCACTTTAGTGATGCAGCTGGACAACTATTGAAAATCCACCATCCTCCTCTAGATGGAGAAAATCTTTTAATCCTGTTGAAATAAAGCAATTCTGCAAAGAAAAGAGGGGGAAAAGTTCCCTCGACGATCCAGAAAATCAAGACTTTTTACCATCATGAGCCACAAAAAAAAACACACTCCCTCCTCCACTTTCTGTCTCTTTGTCACTGAGGAGCTCCCAACTGCTGCTGCTGTCTTTCCTTCTTCAGTTCTTGCCAACTTAGACATCTGCCTGTGTCCTCCATGCTCAGGCTCTATGTATCTTTCCTGCTGACACAAAGATCTCTGAGTCTGCACTCCAGCTCACTAAGTAACCGGCAACTCCTGTCAGGTATAATGGAACACAACCCTCACACCATTATGAACCATCTCCTCTGACATTTGCCATGTCGATGTATCACCACTTTTCTCATTTCATAAACTTTTCCTATGACTGTTGCCATGACAACAGTGCTCAACACAGCCCTCTCTCCTTCCTATTTCGCTCTTTTGGTGTGTTGTGTGACGGACATCACCAATTACACTGCTGAAATCAGCGGTGAACAGCTGAATGTTTTTTTTTCAGTACAAGCCTTATAGTATAGCAAAGGTCTTGTTACAAGATCAGATTTTTTGTGTCAAATAAATGCCCTACCTTACATGTGAGTCACAACATCTCTCCATTTTGTTGTAAAAATGTAGATCTCTTAAAGCTGCATACAGCCTTATCAACACAACTTAATATATGAAGCTTGCTGTATTGGACTCTGAATGACATTTCACTTAAAACCTGAGAAGTTCGCTTTGTTGGTGGTACAAAAGTAAAAGTCAGGTGTTTAAGAATTCAAGGCATTCTAAAAGAAAAATCACAACCAGAATGCGGCACTACAGGACTAAGGAAAGATTATTTGAGTTTTTTTTTTATGTTTCACCAAAATATCCTGCAATCATTTTTAGTCGGGAACATACAGTGCCTTGACTTGAAATTCTCCCCATTTTGTCAGATTACAACCATAAACAAAAGTGTATTTTATCAGAATTTTAATAGACAGACAAGCCGCAGCTCCAGAAGAGTTTAGGGCCTGACAAACACAACATAGTGCACAACTGGAACATTGAAGAAAATGGGTGTTTTGACATTTTCTTTTAGCAGATTAAATATGAAAAATAAGCATTTATATACTCAGCCAATCATTAAATTACCAATACATTAAAAACACCTCACCGCTATTCCAGCTGCAAGTCTTTTGCCACCGTTGCTTATATAGTGATATATAGCAGGAGGCTGTGGAGGTGCTCTGTATTTCCTGCCATATAGTGCCTTCTTATAGCAAAATCAGTAACTATCTTACATTCAGTTGTTACAAAAATGCTGTAAATGTCAAAGGTCACTTAGAAGAAATTTGACTTTGCAATTTGACACCTTAAAATTTAAGAAACACTTCACTAGCAAGGACCACGCCACAAACCTATGCGTTTATAAAGATTTATTTATGAATGCATTAGGGATGAAGGGGAGATGGATGAAGGGATGAGGGGATGAAAGTATGGAAGGGTGGAGGATCTTGATTTGGTCATCTGGGAGAATGACGGAGGGCTTGGGATGTGGACACTCAGAGTGGGGGTATGTCTTCAGGAGGCGGTTCCTCTTATTTATTCCCAAGCCAACGTAGGAGCCCCCAGACCAAACCTACGGCGAAAGGAAAAAGCAATGCACAGTTATGGATAAAGAAGTGTTAAACGAAAGGAGTAAAGTGTAAGGGAGGGTGAGCTTGACAAAACACGACAAACTGAGGAGAGTGGATGAGCAGAGTATAAATAGGCCGCTTGAAGAGTTAGGTGTGGTTTGGGCGTGGCCCTGCTCCCGAAATTAAGTTAATGCGTTAACTTCCACTTACTACATTTCCGACATTCCCCATTCATCACAAAAATTATCCTCCATTATTATCCTACAATTATTTTTTGGAGAGTTCAGCTGAAGGATAGTTTGTTTGCTTAGTAGAAGTGTAATTCTGCCATGTGTTTTTGCAGTAGCTGCTAGCCATGTATGGATTTGATCATGGTGAATTCAATTAGGGAAACGCCTGGAACTTAGAGGACAATTGCCCTTAAGGACCAGGATACACAACCTCTGCATAAATTATGCAAAGAAGGCACATAAAAATATATATATATTTTTAACTGATTTCAAATTGGCTATTCGTTGTTTTCTTTTATCGTCAACAACTTTTTTAATGAAGCGCTTTAACGCCAGCCATATCTGAAACCAGGTGCTGAACAATAAATATAGGGAACTCTTCAACCTCTTTGTTCCTTTGTTCATGTTTAGCATGGACACTGGCCAGGCTAAATTCCTGTCGCCCTGCTGCTTGCTTGCTTGCTTGTCAATGGTTTTGTGTAGATAAAGTGAGAACAATGATCCCACGTTCAGTATGTGCCTTTGTTTCGACCTGATTTATGGGTTAGGATTGTGCAATTAAAACAGGTTTGAATGTAGTATTGTTTTCCCCTCATTTATAATCTGCTGACAATAACAAACCAAGATTCCTTTGACTTTGGCTGTATTTGTACCTACAAACAGGGAGCAAGTTGAATCAAACTTGGGAAGATGCTAAATGACTTTGTAGCTCTGAACAGGAAACCACTAATTCATTAGGGGGGAAATATATGGTGGCATTTTTAGGTTTGTGCAGCTGCTCATTGGAAATCCCCAATGGTAATGGCCTTATTGAGCTCAAGCAGGAGAAGAGGTTGCAACACTTCCTTGTGCTCAACTCGGAGAAACACTTGTGCACCGTGGCACCAGTTTTGTATTCATCTCTTATCAGTAATTGTGATTTTAAGTCTATTGTTTTCCTGTGTTTGAGAATGAAATTAGCATTTGGGTTTCCTAAAAGGTACTTCATGGTTTTCCTTCCACTGTTTCCTATAATTGCATCTTCCATTTTAAGGAAGATGCAGGTGGCCTAAAATAAGCTTAATGATGTCCATGAGTGAACTCATTAAAGTTGTCAGTGAT